>JAOTRH010438795.1:0-33493 GCA_034768845.1 Heliamphora exappendiculata | reverse complement strand
TGTGTGAAACAGATGCATGTATAATACAATGTTGATTCATTCAATTAAAGTGGCAGTGGTGTTTCTTGTAATGCTAATGCTTTTTTTTTGTTTTGTTTAGGTCGGAAGAATCAAGCAAAAGCGAGGCTACAAGGACCAATGGCCTTGGAATATTAAAATTTATACAGATGAGCAGGGAAACAACAAAGGAGATGCGGTTTTGTCTTATGAAGATCCATCTGCAGCACATTCTGCTGGCGGTTTTTTTAATGGTATACTCCAAAGTAGAATTTCTGAAATAATCACGAGGCAATCTCTTGTGAAATGCTTATTATAAATTTTCTTTATCAGGTCATGACATTAGGGGTTATAAAATAAGTGTTGCGATGGCTGCAAAGTCTGCTCCAAAGGCCCCTGCATATGGCTCAGGGTAAATCCTCTTACCAACTGTCCATATCCGTTTTAAATTTTTATTGCTTTTGCGATGGCGAATTCTTTTCGCAAATGCCTGGAGGAGTTGGGATATTTGCATGCATGTTTTGATTCATTTAGGTGAAGCCAATGTTGTTGCTACTCAATAATTTTTAGGAGGATATTTGTTGAGCTTGTATTCTAGTAGTTTGTCTTTGCTCGAAATCATCCTATCCTATGGGATAACAATTTTCTTCTGTCTGATACCCTGTTTGTTCTAATCTACTTATGGACTAACTTATGCTTGGTGATTTATTTTATCTAGCTTAAGCTTGACTCCATCTGGTCGAGTTCATGTTTTAACTTCTCTAGGTTTGTTTTACTGTTCTGTTTTTGATTTTAATTGTCATGATTTTAGTGTACTTTGATATGTTTCGAGCAATGTTTGTTTAGTCATTGTACTGTGAGGCATCTGTAATCAAATAACCTTTGTAGTGCGTTGCATGGCGTTCCGCATATCTATGATTTGAGTCTTTCTTGTATATTTAATGCTGCTTTTCCGGATTTTGAGAAAAGGCTATGATTTTATAATTTCAGTGCATCATATTTTTTTCCCTTTGTCATGGTTTCTTAAAGTGAATGTCTGAAAGCAAGATTGTATGGTTTCATATTTTAGTGCTGCCCAACTGGTTTTTAACTTATATGTTGATAGCTTTTAGGGTTGTGTTGCTAGTATGCATTGCCAACTAAGAATTTTTACTTTCTTTACATATGGATTAGCATATCAAAATAGTTACTCGTTATTCAATATCCAATTACAATCAAATTTTCAACAGTACAATTGAATGCCGGTACTTGTCGGAAAAATTAAACCAAGGTAGGTCAAATACTGGATGGTAGTTGGTGATGTCATATGGGAATTTCCATCTCCATCCTAAAGTGGTATGAAGATTAATTCACGTTCATTGCTGATGTTATTCCTGTCATCAAACATTTTTTTGGTAACTTGATATCAAGTGTTTGCTCTGACGGTGATTTATTATGGATAGTATTTTCCCCATTCTTATCATCAAAATCTTGGAGGTTTTTGATTGTGGTAGTTCTGTCCTTGACCAAAGGCAATTGTGCATAGACATTTTTAAGGTTCTTAGTATGCATAAGTGTATTGCCATGTCTGAAAAGCACAATGATGCCTTTCTAGTTGAGGTAGTTCTAGCAATGGAGTATTATTCTTTTTGGTGTTGTTGTACAGCTTGATTGCAGGATGGTATCACAGCCTATATGTGATTTTATGTTACTAAAATGAAACATAAAAAGGATAAATGCTTTTCTATTGACTGACTGTTTGTACAACAGGGGTGGAGGTAGAGGTGGATATGGGGGTGGTGGAGACAGACGAAGAGACAATTACAGAGAGGGTGGAGGTTCTGGACCAGACAGAGGTTATCATGGTGGAAACCGTTCACGCCCATATTGAAGTTCAGAGGAGCAATTGATGTAGTAATAACTGTGTTGAAGTGATTTAATTACATTCTGTTCTCGTGTTGTTCTCAATACTGGAGACAAAAGAGGTAGGTTGTTCATTTACTCCGAGCCATGCCCCTTTCCTCCATTTTTAATCTTCTACTAGATGTAGGGGTTTTTCATAGTTGCGTTTTGGATTGATATGAACTTTGTGAATGTTTTTATAGAGGCAAGTGGACATTCTCCAAATTGCTGCTAAGGTAGGTTGAAATTTTCAGGTGAGTGTTGCTACATCTAAATTGCATATAACTATCCTAGTTGGGACTCTCAAACGGCACATTTGTGGATGTGCTTGCATGTCAGCCACTTGCTTGCATCTCCCTGTGGTTTTGGTATCGAAGGGCATTGTGCTCGAATGTAAGCGCTTATCACTTTCTTCTAACACCGTCTACTGATAATGCAATCTAATTACGAACGTTTTTCGAGTGGTAGTTTGTGACCTCTAGAAGTTATTCTTGTTACGGATCCTGTTACACTTTTGGGTCAAAGCTATCGTGTCCGATGTGGTGCGTGCCTTTTTTCCTTCTCTTCACTTCATTCCTTTGTAAAATTTAAAACTTTCGACTGGCCAGTCAGATCAATCTTGATGACCTGGAAAAATGTGTGGGCTTTTGGTGGAATTAATCTGGGGAAAAGGTCATTTTGAGCAACCATATTATTATTATTATTTTTTTGCTTTTTAGTCATGTTTTGTCTTGTTTGTTTTGTTCCATAAAGGAAGAAAAGAAGAGGTTCTTTTTTTTGTTGTTTGGGGGGGGGGGCTAAAATTTGCCTCTTCTGTTTGTTTAGACAAAGAAGGTAACAACTTCACCCTTGTTAATGATTTGTGTTTGTGCCTTGTACTGATGTGTTTTGCACTAACTTCCTTTCTCATCCCTTAGTTTATATGGTCATTTAAGAAGAAAATATTAGTGTCGAGAAGAAGTCAATTTTAGAATGCACCCCATTTCCCTCCTCTCTCCTTGGTCTCCCATAGGGGTGAATTTCCAAACCTTTTTTCTGACTTAGTCTGCTTTCCTTGGAAAACCAACTCAAGCTTGCTTCCATTTTTGTACACTGGACTTCTTTTCTTTTTTTTGTTTAATCAAGTTTTTATTGCCGCGTTGTTGTTTTGGGGAATGCGGTGAAATTAATTTCATTCTATTGGTAGGGTGGTTAAACATGGAAAGCACATTGTGTGTATTGGTTCTTTTTGTTTGATAAGATTGCATCATTATTATTATTATTATTGTAAAGAATTAGTAATTACATAATGATGAGAGACTGCCAGATTCACTGCCGAGCCTCAACCAGCAAAGGGGGAGGAGAGGATCCACCATTCTACCATTCTTTCTTTACCTCAGACTTCTCTCTTCAAGGAGACTTGTGTGCACTTCCTCTTTTTTGTACTCTTGAACCCCTGATTTCTTTATGCTTTTAGTTGAAGTATAGGTTGTCCATTTAATATATTTGCATGGGATTTTTTCTTATGCTGGGTGATATAATAGAAAGGGATATTTCTCTAGTATTGGTGACAAGGTTACATCCATAGTTGAAACTTGTGAAGTGCTATTCTCTACAGTGATATATATGTTTTTTAATGGTAATTTTAAGTAAATTATAAATATTTGTTAAATTTGTAAATGGGTTGGGATTGGGAACTGCGGTTTTGTTATTGTTGGCAGTTGTTTAGGTAAGTTGTGTCTCTCTTTTAGCACTAATGAGAGGTAAGAGATGTCCCGTCGATTGCTTAGTCGAGAACTCTCCAATGTTCAAGGTAGGATCAAGTTTAAAGTTAGGAAATAGATGGGTATAATTTTTGCCCTATGAGTTAGGTTTTGTGTGCCTGATGTTATAAAAATTCTCCTTTTATAGCTTAAGTCATCGGTTTTAACTTTTACCCTCACGATTTGTCTCACCCATCAAATCAGTTGTAATGTATTCTGTTGGTACTGGTAGTGTTCTCTTTTATCCGACCTAATAATTTATTTTAGAGAATTAAAATAATATTTTTTATTCAAAAAGTTATTACTGAGAATCATATTATTCATGCTAACTTCAACCCCATCACTTTATATTATCTCTATTTTTTCAAAACCATCAATAACTCCTCCTTTCCTTTCAAAATGAAATATTTTTTTTGAATTTATTAAAATATATTTAGTAGTGATTTTTTTTAAAGGTATTGTAAATTTCTTTTTATTAATAACAAATTTATAAAAAATAAATATACAAATAAAAATTTACTTATTTAATGAATGAATAAAGTGCTTATTTTTTATTTTTAGAGAACCGTTTTCTATAAAATTTTGGCACTTTAAATATAGAAAATAAAATTATTATTTTCTAAAATAGAGAGTTTTAGAGAATGGGTTCGATTGATTTTTTGCTATAAAATGATGATTTAGTGAATGGGTTGGAGATAAGATTAAAACAACAAACTCTGCGCAGTTGTCAGGGCTCACCGTATGGATAAATTCATTAGTTTCTTTGTTTTAAAATCTAAAAGTTTCTGAATTTCTCAGTTTTTTCAATTTCAAAATATAATAGAAATTTCTTAGTTCTGCGTTAAAAATAGACAAATTTTGAATTTTTTTTTCTTGAAATTCCCATTTCTTAATAACTAAGTCGTTACAATTGATGTGATATTACATTTAAAAGGTTAAGATCTATTTGATCTAATAGTGAAAATTGTATTTATATTTTCTTTTACATTCACATTTTTGCTTTTCTTTTTCCAATCTCACTAAACAATTTCCTTTTCCCTTCATTTTAAATTTAACTTTTTGTCTCTTTATTTCATATGTAATTGGTCTCTCTCACTCATAAAAAATAGCAAAAATCAAGAAAGAAAAAATGCATTTTAATATATATGCCTGCATATAAGGCCAAAAAATATAATAACTATGTTTTTTTAATTTACATATAAATTCTTTGCTGATTTTGTTGGTTGAATTAAGAAAGATTAATGACAATTTTTATTTGATGACGTTCATTATTTAAAATTAATTTTAAAGCAGTTTTAAATACGGATAATAGCTAGTATACATGTATTTCTAGATTTGGCAAGTTGTGTGTTTTGGGTGTATTTTAATTAGATTAGGAAGCCATTTGTGGCGAAAGTGTCATCTCTGATCCGCAGGCCTCAACTTTGCTTCGCAGATGCGCCTACTGGAATTCAGTGGACTTGCGTGGTGTCCCTCCCTGAAATTTTTTTTTTTAAATTTTATTATTGAAATTCTGATAAAGCTAATCTTGTCACTCTGATGTCAGCTGCGTGTCCTAGGTTGTAGTAGCATAGAAATATTGTTATAACATAGCTTGGTCATTAATTGGCAACACCTTTAAAAAGTTAGTTTTTAGTTTTTAGTTTTTTTTTTTGTGTGCTTGCTCGTT
Source organism: Heliamphora exappendiculata (assembly GCA_034768845.1). Lineage (NCBI taxonomy): Eukaryota > Viridiplantae > Streptophyta > Magnoliopsida > Ericales > Sarraceniaceae > Heliamphora > Heliamphora exappendiculata. Next base: position 28,204 of record JAOTRH010438795.1, on the reverse strand, counting down.
TTTAGTCAAAAAGTTAGGTTTAAAGTATGCTATTTGGTAAATTGATTTTTAAATTATGTTTTTAAAAATTGATTAATGGAATAAAAAATTAAAAGTCTTTTTAATTGAAATTAGACATTATTCCCTCTTTTATATAGGTAATTTTATAATAAATATATATAGTAAATAAGTTATCGAGCATGAGAATTGTTTTTTTTTTTTTCTGAATAAAATAGGAGTTTGAATAGAGCATTGCAGGTATTAGTGTTTTAATTTAATTTTTAAAAATTTTTTTAAAAAAAAAAAGTTGTTTAGGCTATTAAACTTTGACCAAAAAAAGTGAAAAAAAAAACTATATTAGCCAATCAGGCTTGAGTATGATATGGTAACTTAGTATATCATACTCTCAACAAATGTGAGTTTTTATGTTTTTATTGTAAAATTTATTATTATTATATTAAATAAAAGTATTGTATAAAAATACTATGTGATACTCTGAATGCACCAAGTAATTACTCTTAGCATTAGAGATTTTCAGTACGAGGGTGGTTGGGTTATCAATTACTTAGCGATGTGTTTGGATTAGTTATTTTCTCAAGGTAAAAGAAAATATTAGGAAAACTAAGAAATAAATCTAGCTTATTTTTGTAATTTTATAAATCTAGAAGTCACCGTTTAGTCTTTTTCACAAATTAATTAACGTCGTAAGCATAATCATAAGGTACGTGTTAAAAGCCTAAAAATGGCGAATGCATAGTTTTGAAGGTTTATTAATAATAATAAAATATTAAACTCTAATAAATTCTATAAAAAAAATTGTGATTAAATTACTAGGTATTTGATTTAAATTATTAGGTATTTGATTCTTTAGTAATTACATTCTTATTTGACTTTACATTCTTATTTGGAACAGGCTTCTCTATTTATAGGAAGATGCTTCTCTTCAATCCATTATACAATGGATTGGACTGGTTCAGCCTTGCTTTTTTTTTTTGGTCCAAATAAATCCCTTTGATATATTGTGTAATAAATGCTCAAAATAATTATAAACAAATAAAAAGAGATAGATTTTACATAATTTGACAATTTACCGGATGATAAAATTTAATATATGGAGAAACAATTATAAATTATTCAACTTTCACAAATTCTCTCTCAAACAAAATTTGCACACGCTAATTATCTAAACATACAATCATATTTATAGAAGAGAAACAAAGACCAAATCTAATTCTACTTATGCTCGTCGAGTTTAAAACTAAATAAACTTATGCAAATCTTCAGTCTTCAGAACTTTTCAAGAAATCAAATTGTTGTGGCAAAAATTTAGTAACATGATAGATTAAAAGTCTATCCAAAATCAAATAAGATTTAAGCCAAGATTCTCAATAATCTCTACCTTGGCAAAAATTTATCTCCCAAACAAATTAACATATCAAAGATGTCAACAAATGCACTAAAAGTGTTCAAAATTTTAAATTAAATACATCAGTAGATAAACTCTGCATCTAAATGTGCTTAATGGCGCCAAATTCACCGAGGGTGACTAAAGTTTCAAATCCAACATATTGACATATTGATACTACCTCTAAATGCATTATGAAACGCTAAATTACATACAAAGATACCAAATCTCAAGAATTGAACAAAATATGGACAGATGCACATATCACGTTCAGACCAGACTAAATGTGAACCCAAATCTCAAAATTTGAGCAAAATATAGACAAATGTACATATCACGTTCAGACCAAATATGAATCTGGTGGAGCAGCTACCCAAATTATCATATTTTGTGAAGTTCAAGCGGTATTAAAACTTGATTCAAATAACATAATCTTGTCATCTAATTTGTCAGCATATCTTTTACCAACAAATGCAACTGAATAACCGGCACAAAATTCATCAATTGACAAACTTCATCTGATGACAAATTTCATCTGAAGATCAAACTCTTCATGATGAATAAAATATATTTCTCAAAATGAACAAAAATAGATTTCTTATGATGAACAAAATAGATTGTATTAACCATAAAACTTTCAAATCTTTTGAATTTTTAAGAGAGTCCAAATAGATAATTCTTTAAATATAAATTAAATATACAAATAACTAATTTTAACCCAACAAACAAAATTCTGAGCAAAATCAAAATTGTTTAAAAAATTTTCAAGTTCTATCACAAATTATACTCTAATAAGACAAAATAAATTTTTAAAAATTGAACTGATCAAATTTAATATTGCGGTTGAATTTGGAATGATAAAAATAGTAAAAACAAATCTAAACCAGTTAAAATAATGCCCAAAAATAAGCTAAATCAGTCTCAAAAAATTAAAACTGAACAGGGAAAGCAAAGTGCAGACACGTGGCCTGTGCGTACTGGTTGCAGAGGCAGTGACTGGGCAAACTGGATAACAGATATAGAGTACTAACGTTAGGGCGCGTTTGGCATATTTAAAATATAAACAAAGACTTAAACACCGCTTGAAGATGCATTCGAATTTCGTTTTTTACGTCTAATATATCATTAGAATAGTTTCGACAAGATGAAATTTCTAATATATTCAAAAATAATTTTTAATCATTTTAAATTCTAGACAAAGAACAAAAAATCAGCTTTAATAAAAAAACTCTGATATCACTTGTTGTGCAATAAAGGTCTAAAATAATCATAAACAAATAAAAAGAGATATTTTACGTGATTCGGCAATTTAACTGCGTCCACGGGTGACAAAATTCAATATATGAATAAACGATTACAAATCATCAACTCTCACAAATTCTCTCTCAAACAAAATTTGTACACGGTAATTATCTAAACATAAAATCATATTTATAGGAGAGCAAACTGAGACGAAATCTAGTCCTACTTATGCTAGTCGAGTTCAAAACTAATCAAACTTGTACAAATTTACAGTTTTCAAAACTCTTTAAGAAATTAAATTATTGTGCCAAAAATTTAGTAACATATTAATTGATTAGAAATCTATTCAAAATCAAATAGAATTTAAATTAAAATTTACAACATGATAATTTGAGACGTTCATTTCATTATTTCTAGTGTATAGACTATGTATATAAATTATCAAGTTAATTAGATACAATTAAGTATTTTAATAAATTATATTTTTGTAAAAAGATATGAATAGTGGCATTCATTTACTGTTTATTTGTTTAAAACACTTAATGGAATCTTAATTAACTTTTTGTTTTTGCATAGCATATAACAATAAAATAAAATGAACTATTAAATTATCAAAATAGATCTATTCACATAAGGGTTCAACTCAATGAATTGAAAAAATAAAATATTTTAATTGGAAGATAAAAATAAGCAATAGAGAATTTAATTTATTTGCTTATTTTAACTTATTTTTTATTTTTTTTTAAAATTATTTTATATTTTAATTAAAAAAATTATTTTTTCAGCTCATCTCAATGAAATAAGATAAAAAATATAATAATTTAACTAAATAATAATTTTTTTTACTAAAACCAAAAATAAAATAAACAACTATCCCAAATTGAGTCTATATTATTTAGGTAACATAAAGAGTCGAACGATAAAAATAGTTGTTCATAACAATTACTTTTTATAGTTTTAACTTACGAAAGGTCCGAATGAATGATGAGATAACGTTATAAGTAATGTTATGATAATTATATTTAGCGATAATAATTAAGTACTATATAATATGATATTTTATATGTAATTTTTATATATAATAGTATATTGTAACGTTACCTATTCACCACATTGGTGCCACTTTACTCCCATATAACTTGGACTGAAAGAAGAAGAAGAAGAAGAAGAAGAAGAGAAAAAAAAAGTGGTAGGTTTTTAATTCAAGCCCTGACTTCACACAAGGTCAGTGAAAAATTAAAATAGAAAGGACATAGAAAAGGAGATCAAAACAGGACCACCAAGTACAATAAGCCCCAATTATCATCTCAAATACGATGCAGCATATAAGTTCCTCACTACCGTGGGCTTTTAATTGCAGCTGAATTTAGGATAAAAATTAATTATTTAAATGCAAAAGGTTTCAATATCAAAATAAAACTATTTTTAATGCAACAAAGATTGAAAGATGTTAAAATATAGTACAAGCATGGGCAATGTATTAGCACAACACTTTTAGGGTTCACTTGTTTCGACGAACTAACAATTCGTCTAGATTATTAATCTTGAATATAGTTCAATTCGATATTTATTTGTATAAAACAACTTTTAAATTAATTATTCAATCGAATTGTTAGTCCGCCAAATGAAAAATAACTTAGTAAGATAGAAATGTGAGCTTAAGAAAGATTAAATTAATAAATAAATTTAAAATTTTTTAAAAACAATAAAAAATATTAAAATATTAAAAAAATAACATAAAATTTAACTTATTAATTTATTTAAATTAATTTTAAAATAAATTAACGTAATACAAATATAATATTAAAAATTAACTATTATAATCATATTCAACGTTATTCAATCACACCCAAATCAAATATAAATTTATCTAGTCCGTTATTTAATTCTACTCAATTCAAATACAAAAAAATTAATCTCATCTCATTACTAATCTCACCTCACTACTAATCATACCTAATCTATACCAATTATCAAACGAGCCCTTAATGCATCAAAAGTTGAAAACTGTTGCTACAAATTAATAAAAGCATGCACAATGTATTAGTAGATTCCGAAATTACGATCACTAATCAACACCTTCAAACACTAATCAACACCTTCAAAGTTCACTTAGGCTTTCATTCATTTAACAAGAAAAGAAAAGAAGAAAAAAAATAATCAATCTAAAACTCCATTGAAACACTCTATTTGTTTCAATGTAAAATATTTTATTTAATTTTTACTGTTTAACTAATAATACCTATATAAAATGCATATTTTTAATAAAATATTTTATCTCATTAAACCAAATTTAACTTACAAAATATTAACTCTAAAATTAATTTTAAAATACGTCTTCAAAACATTTACCCAATCATTGTCGCATTTAATCATTTTCATAACAAATAAAAATAAGAAAATAAAAAACAAATCCTTCCAACATGATTGATTTCCAAATCTTTTATCCGAATTCTTCCCACCTTTGGTCTCCCATCTCTCATTCTCATTTTTCAACTTTTAACCAATCGCTATAAAATACAAGTAAAAAAATAATTTTTATAAAATTATTTTACATATAAAATATTTTTCATAATAACAAATTCTACGTCAAAACAGAGTGTTCAGTTAAGACATAAAAATATCAATCTCAAAAAAATACTTTCCTTACAAAAAAATATTTTCTCATAAAACAAATCCTGTAAAACAAAAGATTATGCATTGCAAAAAAGTTAAAAACTAAATTTTTTTATCAACTTTCTTACAAACTAAACAAGTGACAAATACTAATTCCTTTAAATTTTTTTTTTTTCCCTTCACTTCACTTTTTTAGTGAAATGCTTTCTCTCATAGCTTTCACGACAATTGAACAGAGCTTTAGGGTCTACTTTATTTTTCAAAAATAAAGTGGAAGATATTTAAAATCTGTATATATTCTAGATATGTAGCATTAAAAAATATTTCATACCATATTGGTTTGTGACAATATAAATGGATATATGTAATAAAATTGCAGACCCAAAAGAAGCAAAGTTGGTTGGTTGGTTGTAAAGAACTTGCACCATCCACGGTGCTGCTACTGTACCTCTCCATCGATGAAACACAAAACATCAAACGCCAAAGGCTTAATGTATCGACGAAGAACAATACACAAATGCTTTTGTTTTTACCATCTTTTTGTTGCCAATACAACCGTTGTGCATATGTAATACAAACAAATAGATGGATTGCAAACATTGAAAATAGAGGTGAGTTGCTTTTATTTGAGGATAGAGAGAGAAGAGAGAGTTTCACGATGCAAAACTCGAAAGAGAGGAGTTGCTCACGCCATCTGGCAAATGAGCCCAGCCTCCGACACTTGGGACCACCTCAACAGCCCTTCCACCACCCCCTCCCCTTGACGCCGGTGACGTTAAGTTGGGACTTCTGAACCCATTTATGCAACTTTCATTGAGGTTAGCAACTCAGGACCATGAAGAATGGATATGGTTTTAAGCAATGCAGGACATAAAATGCTTGATCCCCCTGGTATAGTATCAGGGCATATAGCCCCATGGCAGATTATATGTCCGCCCATATTTGGTGCACCAAATGCGGGATTTCTAGGGTCAACTGGAATAAATATCCAATCTGACTACCAAATTTGGTAGACAAACAACATCCTAAGTACCACATGTCCAGATAAGGTGCGAGGGCACAAGTCAAAGCACACCAAATTGGCAAGCCATAAGCCATACTTTTGATAAATGTGAATATACCAGAAGTAAAAATGACAATTTGTACTCATGGAAGTCCACAGTATAAAGGAATGACATTGGCTTGAGAAATGGGTGATTTGTTCACCACATGATTAGTTCATATACTGCAACAGAAAACCTTCAATTAGGCTTCTATGACCAAAAAGTTGGAAGAGGTACCTGAGCAGCTGGCTAATGTAAAGCCCTGCTACTGCATCAGTCTTGACTTATGTGCCCACACGTCGTGGTTATCAAATGTTTAAAGATGATGATGAAGAAATTTGGATTTCCAAAAATGGTCTTCACGGATTTTTTCTAATAATCTTAAGCCTCTATTGGGACCTTTCAGACTCCAGTGCGAGCTTATCTGTGTGTGTGGCTCTGTTGAATGTCGTAAAGACCGTGAGGCGCTGTTGCAGAACCAAATTGAGCAGCAGCATCAGCACTGCCTTGAACCTGTAACAGAGAAAACACAACAATAAGATATTATTCTAGAACTGCCACAACATAAGTGCTCCATCTATTTTAGGTATTTCCTTTTTTGGAAGTTTAATAATCCATGTAATAACAGACTCATCAATGGCAAAGTAATTAGTAAACATATTGAATTTATGTGGCAGTTTGGTTAGTAGAAAAAAGCAAAAAGATATATAATATGATGAACACATTGAACAGCATGAATTTTCCTGGTCTTGGCGTAATTACTGACAGCTCTTTGATGCCATTTCCGATTGTGAATTCGAAACAATGTGGTCAGACAGAAAAGTAAGAATAGAAATTTCACCCAAGTTGAAATTGCCAAAAACCAACCATAACAAGAGGGAATACTTCTAGGAACATGGGCCAAGGCAATGGCAGGTGTTTAGAGGAGGAGATGGGGTGGGGAGGGGAGTCTATGAATGGAGGATAGGTCTTAATCTAGCTGAATGGCAACACAATGGTTGAATAGTCGACCCCACAAACATTGTAGTCGTTGCTAGTGATGTTGGCTCCTTGCACTATCAAGGAGTTGTTCTGCATCCTAATTACTTGCAAATGGAGACTGCTAAAACACGAGTAGGCATTTACATAAGTACCCTCAACCAACAAGTTCAGGTTATGACCAATTGAGAAATTACTGTCATGTTTAGCTAAGTGCCTGTTTTCTTCTTCACTTTCATACATATACCTCAAGACTAAATCAATAGGAAATAGAACTTTGGGTCCACCATCTGTCCCTCCAAATCCAATTAAAAACTAGACAGTAGAAAAACATCAGATGCAGCCATTTCTACCAGAAAACTGGCATACCCGCAGTGGGGAACCAATCAATCACATCAGTTGGAGTCCAACAGTAAATATTCAGAATCGTCGAATAAGGGAAATACATTATTGAAGATCAATAAATTTAATATGACTAACATTTTGAAAATATAAAGATTGATTTTGCTATAAGGATAGAGAATCCTCTAACCTGCAAATCACAAGTTTGATTTGAATATTTTCTGGTAGGGATGCGCGCAAGTTGGATTGGGACAGATCGAGAGAAAACTGAATATATAAAATATAATTTCAGCAATAATAGGAGCATCAATAGTGAAAAAGTAAAGACTTAAAACCAAGAAATACCTAAGAGTGAATATTTTCTTTATCCCGGTTCGATTATTAACAATGATAGGGAAATTACAAATGATGCAACTCATAGAATCAAGTTGGTTGACTCAAGTGGAGGGGTACTTCCGGCATTCTATGCGATTAATGAATACCCACAAAATTCAAAAAAATATTTTATAAGACAACTATTAAACTAGCGATTTTGTATGAGACAAAATATTGGGCAATTAAGAAAGACGCATAAATAAGTAATGAGAATGTTAGGATAGAAGTGTGGTAAAACTAAAAAAAATAAAATTTGAAAGGAAACTATTCGTACAATGGGAGGGGTCGCACCAATTGAGAACAAATTGAGAGAAAATAAATTAAGCTAGTTTAGACACATACAACGCAGACCATTTGATACAATAGTAAAAAAAAGTGACAAAATAATGGGTAATGAAAATAGTAAGGGAAGGGATAGATCCAAATTGACATGGAATGTTATATTAAGAAAAGATATTAATGCATTGAAACTAACTGAAGATATGGCACTTAATAGAACAGGATGGTGTAAAAAGATTTATATAGCCGATCCCAATTGATTGGAATAAAAGCTTAGTTTGGTTTGATTTGAATTAAGGTGAATTAAGAGAAAATTTTCAATCAATCCACTTTTGGCGAGTAAGTTTTTTCAACCCATCTCAACCCACTAATCGTCTAAACCAATGGGTTGAGTAAAATTTTTTCACAGTTTCAACCCATAGTTTAGGCTGTTTAGTAGGTCCAAAGATTATAAAACTTTGAAATCATTTTCTTAAAATTAATTTTTAAAAATAAAATAATCTATTATAACTTCAAAAAAAAAATCGTACTATACTTGTCAACCAAAAGTCTAACTAAAAACTACATTAGTCATTCAATAACAACAACAATAATAATAAAAAGAAAAATAACATAATCAAATATCTCTACCAATTAAATTTACAATACATACTTATCTAAAAAAATATTCACAATATAATAGTAGCAATCAAAATTATAAATGCTCTAATTTGTTTCTTATAAACTATAAAAAAGATTATATAACTGTAAACGTATACAATTATATATATGTGAGATTTCGATTCATCGTATCTAAGAATACAATATCTAGTATATACTTTAAGCGAGATGGGTTGATTTGACGGCCAGATGAAGAAATATAACCCGCAACCAATCTATTCATTCACCTTATTTTTTTCACTCAGCCCACTCAACTTAACCCAATCTGTTAGCTTTTGTGTTAGCTTAATTATTAGTTTTATTATTATTATCATTCGGTGTGGTTGAGCACAACGTATCTTATTGTATGTTCTCACTAGTATATAAATAAATCGTTGCATGCCCCATTAGGATTAACGTCTTTATTCAACCTAATATTATCTGCTTAACATGGTATCAGAGCCACCGCCACCGACAACTCCTCCTTGAACCCTAACCCTAGCCGTCGACCATCCAGGCTACCACCTTCAGCGCCAAAACCCTCTGAACGTCACTGCCACAACCCTCTGAACGTCCAGCCGTAGCCGCCGACCACCCAAGCTCACAAATCCTCCCGCCAAAACCCACCAAACCAGTCCACAACAGTTGCCGAAACCCTAACCCTCATCCTCCGACGCCGAAACCCACCAAAACCACGACCTCTAGCGTCGAAACCCACCCAACCAGTCCACAGCAGTCGCCAACAGCAGCCAACAGCTTTCAAAACCCTAGCCGACCACCCAAACAGTCGCCAGACCACCAAACCTCCACCACAACTCTCGCCGACACCTTGCCGCCTCACCAACACCATCGCCGCCAATCGCCAACAGTCCCTAAAACCCTAGCTACACCTTTGCCGCACCACCAAACCTTGCAAACAGCCTACTTCGGCGGTGCCGACAGCCCTCTTTCTCTCACTCCCGACCCTCTCTTTCATTCTCTATATTTCTCTCTCACTACGTCCCCTTCAATCATCTGTGCAATGAACTGTTTTCAATCCAACAAAAGGTTTTGTATTGTCTGGTTCTTGTTGATGCGGTGAGGATTGTCTGTTTGTGGATTGTCTGGTATTTGAACAAAAATGTCATCGGAGGAAGATGGGTCTACTACCCGGACTTCTGGGACTGATGAGTCTCTGACGGATACCAGGCAACCAATGAGAACTGAGGTGTTCTCTTCTTCTACTCAGCTTGTCGATGAGAAGCTTGACAGAACTTCTTCTGCTTATCCTTTGTGGCGAAAAAATGTGTTGAAATCCCTTCAAGGCATGAAATTGAATTCCCACTGATGATGCTCCAGATGTTAGTTCGCCTACTTACCGGATGTGGATGCGAGATGATGCTCGTTTCTTTAGTCAAATCATAAATTCAATGGACCGTAATATCAAGGTCTTGGTTGTAAACTCCGATACGGTAAAAAAAATCTGGGAGGCTCTCGAGGATATGTACTCATCCACCAATGATTTATCGCGCCTCTATGATGTGATGCGATGATTTTTCCGCTCTCAGCAGACTAGTCATCCCCTTCAAGAGCACTTTATGAGATTTAAAGTGCTTGCCAACAAGTTTGATAGGCTTCTTCCCTTCACTAATTCGCTTAGTAAGTTTCAGGATTAACGGATGCAGATTATAGTAGTGTGTTTTTTGGCTAGTTTAGATTCTGAATATGACACAGCTCGTTCCCAAATTCTAACTGGCACTGTCATTCTCACATTGTCTGAGACTTTCCGTCGGGTGAGTCGTTCGATGCGTCAAGATGACACCTGGTCTTCGCCTGATGCTAGTGACCAGTTTGCTTTTGTTGCTTATCGAGGTGGTAGCGGAGCTTGTCGCCGTGGTAGAGGTTGTGATGGAGGTCAGACTGGTGGATATGGGAGACGAGACGGAGGTGTCGTGAGAATCTTCATTGCCACTACTATGGTATTTAGAGACATCTCCGTCGTGAGTGTTATAAATTACGTGGAAGACCTCCCCCAGTAGCCAATGCTACTGTTGATCACTTCTAGACAGAATCATCTTCTTCGTCTCAGAAGCAGCTTGTTGAGATGACACCAGCAGAATATGAGTAGTATATTCAGTCTCAGGTTGTTGGTCTTTCCGATCCTGTTGCCGCTACATTTGCAGGTAGTCCGAGTGCTTATTTGGAGACTACCCCATCTGCTTGAGTGATTAATTTAGGTGCTTCCTACCATATGGCTGATTCCGTAGGTATATTGTCTGACTATCAGGTGACTCCTAGACATCGTGGTGTCCTTGTGGCTAATGGATCTTTCTTATCGGTTAAGGGGTGTGGAGTTACCACTTCCACGCCGTCCTTAACCCTGACTAATGTCTTATATACTCCTGAAAATCTATTTAACTTATTATCAATCAGTCAGCTCACTAATGATCTCAACTGCTGTGTGACTTTTTATCATGATAGTTGTGTTTTTCAGGATCTTACGACGAGAAAGATTATCAGTAGAGGTCGCGTTTCTGGCAGGCTATATTTGGTGGAGGAGGTGGCTGCTAAGGCCTGCTCGGTAGTCTCTTCTCCCATCTTGAAACTCATTGTCGTTTGAGGCACCCGTCTATATTCAATTTGCATAGTCTGTTTTCGAATTTCGTTATTATGTCATATTTGTGGATGATTATTCTCGTATCACATTTTTATATCTTATGCGACATAAATCTGAAGTAATTTTTATTTTCTTCCCATTTTGTATGAAAGTACAAACCCAGTTTCAGATTCAGGTGAAATGTTTGCGCAGTGATAATGCGGTATCTCTCCACCCTGATGAAGAATTTTATATCTACTCATGGTATTGTTCATCAGACTTCTTGTTTCGCTACCCCACAGCAGAATGGTGTAGTTGAGCACACGAATCGCCATATTATAAAAACCGCTCGTGCTCTTTTGTTTCAGATGCAAGTACCTAAGAAATTCTAAGGGGCATGCCATTTTGACTGCTTGTTACTTGAACAACCGCCTCCCCTCTCAGGTTCTTGGTGAAAAACTTCTAATGGAGGTGCTCTCTCCAGCGAAGAGCCCTTTCTCCCTACCTTTGAGAATATTTTGGTGCCTTTGTTATGTTCGAGATATCAATCCCCAGCGAACGAAATTAGATGCTCGTGCTATTAAGTGTATTTTTCTTGGTTATGCTAAGACTCATAAGGGGTATCGTTATTTTTGTCCCTTACTAAATCGGTTCTTTGTCTCTTGAGATGTTGTGTTTGTGGAGTCTACTCTTTTCTTTTCTGCGTCATCTTCGATTGTGCCAGGTGTTGAGAGGTCTAATCTTGAAAGTCTTGATTTCTTAGTGTCTCGTTTGCCTTCTTCTCCTGCAGGTATTCCTGCTACTAAGGGATCCTCTACACCTTCTCCATCAACTTCATCAGCTCCATTAGAACTCTCCTTTGTTAAGCCAGTCTCCTCGTCTGAGGATCCTCTCCTCCCGGTTTGTACTTCTTCTCCTAACAATGATGCTCCTATTGCTACTTGAAAATCTTATCGAACTTGCAGGGATCACCCACCATCTACCTCCTACAAGGGGCTTTCAGCACCCTTACAGGGTTGTATAGCCACTCTGGATCAAGCCGTTATTCCTCGTACTATTCCTAAGGCATTAGCTGACCCTGGATGGCGGGGTACTATGTTAGAAGAGATGCAGATTCTTGAGTTCACTTCTACCTGGTCTCTTGTTTCTCTCCTGGACAGTAAGCAAGCTATTAGCTGACCTTGATGGTTCTCTTGCCCGCTTGAAGGCCCGTTTTGTTGCCAAGAGGTTCGAGCTGGTTTGTTGTCTACATCGATCCTTTTATAGCTTGAAGCTGTCTCCACAAGCATGGTTTGGTCGCTTTAGTATGGTTATGCATCAATTTCGTCTTTTACAGTTCAAAAAAGACCACAGTATTCTATAGGCGCTCCTCTGTCGGATGTATTCTATTGGTGGTTTACGTTGATGATATTGTTATCACAAGTGATGATGCCGTGGGCATTTCTGAGTTGAAACAATTTTTGAAATCTCAGTTTTAAACTAAGGACTTGGGGGAATTGAAATACTTTCTCGGGGTTGAGGTGGCACGAGGCAAGAAGGGTATATTTATTTCCCAGAGAAAGTATGTTCTAGATATTCTAACTGATGCGGGGCTTCTGCAAGCAAAGGTGGTTGAGTCACCTATGACCCAAGTGTCAAACTTCTTCCTGATGAGAGTGATGTTTTTTCTCATCCTAACCGATATAGGATAATGATTGGGAAGTTGAACTATCTGACAACAATAACAAGACCGGACATAGCTTTTCCTGTGAGTGTGGTGAGTCAGTTCATGGCTGCACCTCGGGTTCCACATTGGAATGCTGTTGTTCGAATTCTACGAAATCTCCACAATAATCCTGGCAAGGGGGTCAATTTCAGTGATCATAATCATTTTATGATGGAAAGGTATTCTGATACTGACTGGGCGGGATATCCCATTGATCGAAGGTCAACTTCCGGATTCTCTATATTTATTAGTGGCAATCTTATCTTTTGGAAGAGTAAGAAACAGAACGTGGTCTCTAGGTCGAGTGCAGAAGCTGAATATCGGGCCATGGCCATGGCTACATCTGAGATTTTATGGCTCCGTCAGTCGCTTAGTGAGTTAGGTGATCCTTGCCATAGCTCAACAAAACTATGGTGTAACAATAAATCTACAGTGTATATTGCCACAAATTCCGTGTTTCACGAACACACGAAACATATCGAGATCGATTGTCATTTCATTCGGTGCGAGTATCAGAACAGTGTGATTGTGTTCGGATCAGTTTGTAATGGAGAGCAATTGGTAGATATTTTCACTAAGTCTGTTCTGGGTCCTCGAGTTCGATACATATGCGACAAGCTGAGTATGTTAGATATATATGCTCCAACTTGAGAGGGTATTAACTTTATGTGTTAGCTTAATTATTAGCTTTATTATTATTGTAATCAGGTGTGGTTAGGCACACCGTATCTTATTGTATGTTCTCACTAGTATATAAATAAACCGCTGCGTGCTTCATTAGGGTTAACGCCTTCATTCAACCTAATATTGTCTGCTTAACACAATCACCCACATAAACAGCACGAGTTAGTGCGGATTGACAAGTTGTTTGCACACCCTTATTTTTTTGCATTAGGTGGTAAGCTGCGTAAAATGAATGGCCAATAATCAAGGATTCTCATGCAGGCCATGTCAGTGAAGGCTTCCTAAGTCTTTGTTTGGTATGAAGCTTAAAAGCCAACTTTTTGACTATTTAGCTAAAAATGCAAAAAAGTCAAAAAGGTTGTTTGCCTCCGCAAGAAAAAAAAACTGAAAGCATACTTTTTCACTTTTCTTGTGGGGATTCTAACACCGGTATGATAAAGCAAAATATTAGTGAAGCTGCAGTTGTCATTTTAAACCAAATGCTAAAATACTTTTTATCCTTGACAAAGGTGATTCTTTCAAAAATCCAATAAGGTGGCTTAAAAGCTTGTTGCCAAATGAGCTATTTTTATTTTATTTTATCATTTTACCCATAAAAAAACTAAAAAATCCAAAAAGCTTCAGGGAGTCAAACGAAGCTTTATTCTATAACTGTGAAAATCACTACTTCCAATATGTTGATTTCTAGCAGTTTTCCAAATTAGGATTATTTTGGTATGTGGGCTAGTTATTGAATTGTAAACTCTAATTCTTGATTGGGGTTAGATGACAGAATTCTACGATTCAGAAGTTTATATATGGAAATTACTTCTTAGACATTTCTATTTTGTTTAGAGATTCTCTTTTCCAGCAGTTTCTGCTTTCTACTTGTGTAGGACCAGGAGTTGTCTCTTGGGTTGCACTTCAGCCATTAGTTTTCTGCCATATAATTTATGCAATCAAACTTGACTCCAACAGTACTAAGTGGTAACTTTATTTACTTAGTATGCAAGAAAAACGAGCATCATTCTGAAATAAACCCTCAAAGAGTAAGGTGGTGTTGTTTATCTTCGATTTCTCTTTCTGTATTCTTAATTTCTCCCCCAAATACCACAGTTACGGAGCCATTACTGTTCAATGTTCACGATGTTGCTCAGTTTCTATCATGAACTCTATATTCAAGATTCACACTCCATTGTAAAAATCACTGACCATGGCACCCTTAATGTAAATATACTTAAGCCTATGTCTTTTTCTCATAGCTCAGTCCTGAGCGTAATGTATACTGAGAGAGACATATTTTGACTGAATAGAGTCCCTGAAATCCAAGTTAAGTAAAAGGCTATCCTAAAAATCAGATGTAACAAAAAGCAAATGGAACTCAGTTGTTTATCATGAGACAAAAAAAATTAGATGAAATGTTCTAGTTATAAGGTCAAAACCTGGTCAAAGTTGCATTAAGTTGCTCAATCGGTCACCTTTAATCTAGCAACTTTACAGTTCCAACAATTCTTCCGATTTCCTATTTGTTCTCTTCAGACACTAGAATGAATACATTTTTCTCCTTATTTTCCTTCTCTTTCCCCACCTTCTCCACTTCTGTAGAACTGCTCAAGCTTCCTTTTTTTTGGCTTCTCCTGTAATCTCCAACTTACTTCATTGGTAGCCACCTCTTTATCACTACAAGCTGCATGAGCTATCTTTCTTCAAAGTTCACGTTTAGTGTGCAAGCCAAATAAGAAACGGTCAAGTTTGCCACATGTTATGCAAACTGGTAAACAAAGTAAGTAGGAGTTCAAAGAACCCTCCTTACCTTTGATTGTACGGCTTAATTGATCGATGTGAGAGGTTTTCTTCTTGATGGCGTGCCCAACTACTCAGGTTTAAGAAGGGTTTTATCCAAGTGTAACTAGGCATCTTTGTTGATCTTGTTTCATGCCTAGACTGTAGGTTTCTTAGAGGATATTCTGGTAGGCTATGATTGTGACCATTAGGTGTGGTGTGTTCTTGTGTTCCCTGTAGGGATGAATTTCAGCTTCATTGTACAATCTTTTTTGGTAATAAAATTTGCTTGCTTGCCAAAAAAATCAACTATATATCTCCCTAAAAGGATGAAATTTAATACAATGATGCATGCTAATCGAAGGATAATTCATGTGTATGCCACCAGAATGCTGTTTTCAATGAGGATAAACAAGGATATACTACTTTTACTGCATTAGTAAAACCTTGAAGTGTCCAAAGCATGACAAATTCCCCTCGCTAAGAAACGAGGGAAGAGAATTGTACAGCATGACAAAGCACCAAAATACCACGTCAAAATTATAGCCTCTACTGATAGAATAAATATGCCCATTACTTATTAAGCAGAAATATATAAACTAGAATGAGATATATGAACTTTACCTAGATGTTTGTATTTTATTTGGGTTGGAAGAGAGTCATAGAATCAAGGAGGTGCAGCATGAACTACTACATTAAATAAGGTGATAGTGTGTTTCACGCCTAATTCTAAAATCCGATGTCATCAACAAAGAAGTGACCGAACATATGAGAGTTGAGACACATGCAGTGGGAACTTTTCCCCATCTTTACTCATCATGCCAAGCAATTGTTTGCGCATGCTCACTAATACCATACCAAACCAAACCAAACTAACTTAAGCCTTTGTCCCAATCATTTGGAGTCAGCTACATGGATCCTTTACGCCATTCTGTTATGTTAAGGGTTATAACTTTAGTTAGTTTTAATAAGTTAATATTTTTCCTTAATACAGCATCTTTTATTAATTTAGGTCAACCCTTCTCCCTAGTATTTTTATTACCTAAGATCTTATCGTTTTTCTTTACTACTGCATCAATTGGTCTATATTATATGTGTCTAAATCACTTTAAACTATTTTTTCTCAACTTGTACTCAATTAAATCAACCCTACCATTTCACGAATATTTTAATTCTTAATTTTATTTTTTTTAGTTTTACCACACATCCACATTAACATTCTCATTTTAACAACACCCATCTTATTTATGCGATCTTTCTTAGTAACCCCATATTCTATCCCATATAAAATCACTAGTCTAATAGCTATCCTATAAAATTTTTCTTTTAATCTTATAAGTATCTGTCAATCACATAGAATGCTAGAAGCACCCATTCACTTGAGCAAACCAATTTTGATTCTATGGCTTACATCATTTGCAATCTCTCCATCTTTGTTAATAATCGAACGTAGATAATAAAAATATTCATTTTTAGATATCTATGTGTTTTGAATTTTTATTTTTTTCACTATTAATACTACTATTATTGGTAAAATTATATTCTATATATTTAGTTTTGTTCTTATTTGTTCGAAACTTTTTTGACTCCAAAGCTTCTTTCTACATTACTAACAGAGTTAACTCCATTTCTAATCTTATTCATTAAAACAATGTTATTAGTGAACAACATACACCATAGAACATCATCCTGAATATGTCTAATTAATTCATCCATAACTAAGACAAAGAAATAAGGACTCAGCCGATACTTGGTACAATTCTACTGTAATTGAGATTCCACTTATTTTTCCTGTAGGTGATGTAATTGTCGTGACAGCACAATCATACATGTTTCTTATCACATCAATGTGTTTATTTTGTCACTCCCTTTCTCTGCAATGCCCCCATATGAAACCACTGGGCACTCTATCATAAGCCTTTTCCAAGTCCATAAAAATCATATGAAGATCTCTCTTCTTTTTTCTATACTTCTCTATTAATCTCCTCAGTAGGTATGCTTTCAAAATTAATCTATCATGCAAAAACTAAACCGATTCTGTAACCATGTTGTTGTTAACCTAAACAATGTTTAATCACTATTTTCCATAATTTTATCGTATGAGTCATCAACTTAATACCTGTATAGTTATTATAATTATAAATATCTTCTTTATTTTTGTATATAGATACTAGGATACTATTTCTTCATTATTCGAATATTTTTCTAGTCATTATAATTTTATTAAATAACTTTGTTAGCCAAGACACTCCTATTTCGCTTACGCATTTCCACACCTCTACAGAAATACCATCTGATTCTAAAGCCTTACCCAATTCTATTATTTTCATTGCAATTTTCACTTCAAATTTTCTTATTCTACGATGAGCATAAAAATAATGCTACCAGGGAGTTTGATTAGAAACCTTCCTGTCTTAAAATGCATAAAAAACCCATTTCAAGAAAGTATCATCAATTTTCACTACATCAGGTAAAAGAAGGAGAGGTTGAGAGACAATATAGCATATTTCATCCTAGATTTACCTAAAAAGTCATTCCCATATTGCTATTTTGTCTTTGCGAAGAAGTAAGGTTGTTTTTTTTTTTAAAAAAATTTTTGATCAAAGGTAAACTAAGTAAAATAGAAAAGTCAAAAGAATTAGCAAACAAAAACACAGAAACCTCGCTACAATTGACTTTGACGACACAAAGCCCTTACGTAGAGTCACAAAATGAGCCCAAGATGAAATAATAGAAGCTATATTTCCTGCAAAAGTACTCCCAATAAGAAGTAACACACAACTCCCATACTTCCCGCTGAAGTAGTGGAGAAAACAAGTTGAAAACGTTCTCTTTATGTTACAGTAGTTGTGCAAAGTCTATTTTCACAAAACCAATTACAAGTACTTGTGTTGCAACTTTATTGGATGAGAGTGACTGCCATTTTAACCACTGTAAGACTTGCTCATGCAAATAACATTGGTATGGTTCAACTACTATGAAACCCAGAATATATGGAACCCACGCAGAAAGTACCATGGTGTCCAGTCTTGTTTGATATTTACATCAGGTGTATATGCTGCTTGATTGAATTAATTATGATTTTTTAATTTTGAAGAGTTAAAGCCTTAAGAGGTATATCCGTGAATTTCTATGACATTAGTTTGCTATCTGTTGGTGAAAACCGACGGGAGAAATCTCATCTACTTGTTGACGAGCATGCCGATGCAGTCCCAATGTATAGCTCATCCCACCGACTGGAAAACACAAGAGTAGTAATATCATCTGATTCATAGAACAAAGCAGGTTAAAATGTTCCTCTGCTTGAATATGGTTAACATGATCGAAACATTTGGTGAGAACTCCACCATCTCCAGAGATCCTTATGGTTCCCTTTGATGACAGATTAAAGGCACAGAGGCAAAAGCAAAATCATTTAAGCAAGCTCTATTGTATTCTAATATAGGGATAAAATTATTTGATAGTGATGCAGAAGTCTTCGCGGACAACAAGGAATATGGAAATGATCGAGATTCAGAAATGGAAGAAGCCAAAGAATTTGAAGGAGTTCCTTCAGTTGCTCTCCCATTGAGACTATTACGGAAGATATGCCAGCCTTTGTTGGATTCTCTAATAGTTAAACCACTGGGTAAAAACGATTTGGATAAAACAATTTGGGCCTTGAAGGTGATTTTGAAGCTGCGGATTTGCATTTGGGTTTGGGATTTTTCCTCCTCAAGTTTGATGTAAAAGTGATAGAAACAGGATTCTCTCCGGGGACCATGATGTAAAAGTGATAGAAACAGGATTCTCTCCGGGGACCATGATTATGATGGGAAATGGCAAATGGAAACCTTATTTTTTAACCTGCAGAAGATCAAGAAATTATTTCAGCAGCATGGGTTAGATTACCTCAGCTACCTAATGGATATTAGGATGAGAACTTATAGAGATTGGAAATTGAGGGCAAACTGTAAATATCTATTTAACCTTTCCATTAATTTGAGTTGATGTGTACATACCTCAACCTGAGGGGTTAAAGTGCTACAGATGAAATACTCACTCTTCTTCTTCCTCCTCAATTTTCTACACTACGTTAAGCTGCAATGATACCTTACAAATCTGTCTTTTAACTGCAACCGTTCCCTCAACAAAGAACTAACCCTTGCAACTAAAACCAACAAAAAGTGCACTATAGTTACTGTTAATGAGGTAATACTGTTCGCAGTCCTGTAACAGACCCTTAACAACCCTCGTTTGCCTTCAGTTCCATCACCATAAAACTAGCCAACCAAGCCCTAATCAATTGTACTCATTGCGGGCATTTCCCAACGCTTAGTCTTAGACTCTTGGTATATGCACAAAACTCTGTAATCACTACACTTTCAATTTCCAATAACTTATACTCTAAGAGTTCAGGAGCTTGAACTTCAAAATCTAAGCCAAAATCCATTCCTTTCCTTCAGTAAACCCAATATTCTTCTATCCATTTAAATAAATGTACAAGTTTTCCACAAACACCACATTCAGGTAGAAACACTCGCTTACCCATCAGCACTTACCTGATGCATAGCGTAAGGATCCACATACGAGTTTCCACCATACCCCATTTCATGGTTTCCATAGCCTGCAGTATATCCGAGACCTGCGTATAAAAATGCCCAGGTTTTTTACCATTTCGATGTGCTAAAACACTTGAATTATGCTCATTACGAAAATTACACCAAACAGGCATGGCTAGAAAGCAACAAACAAGGTGTTTGAGATAAATTACTTGGAGTTGCTGCTGCAGCGGCCGCAGCTGCTGCTCTTGCTCTCTTCCCAGCATTAGCGAGTTCAGCACGTAGTTTCTCAATTTCTCTAGCCATGGATATCATGTTTTTCTCCATTGCCTGTCCTTGTTCAAGGTTAATAGTATGTGCCTTTTTTTCATATTCAATCGCAGCCCTGTTAATATTCACAATCAGAAGATGGTCAAAATTAAGCCATTGACACCAAACGAATAAATCAAAAAAAGAAAGACTAACAAGAGATAGAGGAATGTGTCCATGCCGTAAAGCCCAATTACATAACACACATGAACTACATATGAATTACGATATGACAAAGAAAATATTCCAGTTCGATACGAAAAGTAATGGATTGAATAAATGAATAGAATGAGTATTTGAAAAATGAACTGAAGTCTTTCCCAAATAACAATACAAGGTAGCTAGGCCAGCGACATGGAGCAACCCCAAAATTTGATCAACTACAATAGGAATTCATGAAATGATACTAGTACAAACTTGAAATGATACAAGATTATGAGTTGTATATGACCTTCCTCTCTGGATTTCTTGGTGCATGGTCTCAATATCTGCTTTGATCGCAGGAAATTGCTGCAACTCAGAGCGGGCCCTCACAAGGTCATCGTCGACCGCCTTCAGCTTCGCGGAGAGCTCTTGCCGCGCAGCCGTCAGTTTCTGAATATCGCCCCTCACCTGAGCCAGCTCGGCGTTGAAAGCATCGATGGAGCGGACCTCATCCTCCATCTTCAGCGATCGCTCGTGGACCTCCCGCACCTGAGCGTCAGTATCGGCCTTAACATCGGCGGCGGCTGCCGATAGGTGACGGAGCTCCTGGTGGGCGAGGGCGAGCTCCTGTTTGAGCGCCATGTGGGTGGCGGCAAGCCGCTGGTTATCGATGAGGAGGGATTGGATCTGGCGGTGGTGGGCGGCAATGCGGTCTTCGATTAGGGCGGGGTGGGGGAGGGCAGCGGCGGCGGAGGGAGGATGGACGGGGAGGCGGTGGATGAGGCGAGGGTCATCGATTAGGGCAGGGTGTCCCGGAAGATATGCCCTTTCTAAGGGAACTTCTCGGAGTTTTAAGGCGTCTGGGTGAAGGTAGTTTCTTCCGTCCATGCCCTCTCTCTCTCTCTCTCTCTCTCTCTCTCTCTCTCTCTCTCTGCGAGCGTTTCGAATCGGCGACTGGGTAGGGGGGGATTTAAGCAGACCCTACTCTCTCAGAAGGCCTAATCTTGAGTTCTTTTCTTTTCTTCGGTTTCGTTCAGTTGACAGAGAGAAAAAAATTACAGTCACAAGTCCTATTTCAGAGAACTAGGATAACCTTTTGTTTAAACTAGTTTTTTTTTAAAGTTTTTAAGTTTTTTAATTTTATGGTATTTTTTTTATAAAAAAGTAAGGCCTTGTTTGGGATCATTACAAAGCTACTTTTTTTAAAAAAGTTCAGTTTTTAAATTAATTTATTTGATATAATAAGTTTGCACGGCTTTCAAGATAACATAAAAAAGCCAAATTATTCTAAACACTCTTTTTTTTAAAATTAAATCTCTTAAAAATTAAGCTTAAAAACTATCCTAAATATGCACTAAATATAAAAAAATGTGAAAAAAGTCATTTAAAACCAAATCAATGAATTTTTTAAAGGCTTTTAAGTGAAAAAAATTTTAAAAAAATTAAGCCCAACATAAATTAAGTCTTGCTAGAAAATTTATATTTTAATAAAAATATTTTACTCCTTATTTTTTGAAAGTGTTAATAATAAAAATAGAATAAAGAGAGTAACACAAGAGAGGGAGAGAACTAAAAGAGAGACATAAATTTTCTTTTTTTAAATTTAAAATTATATAATTTTTAGTATATATATTTATATTTAATAATATTTTTATTTTTAAAAATTTTTCATAAAAATCTATAAAACAAAATCTATATTGAATATGAAATTTTTTAAATAATAAAATGAAATAAATTTCATTTTCACAATAAAATAATAATCTTCTGTTCTAATTATTATGCGGCGAAATATTTTGTTTTCATTATATTCTTATTATTGATAGTTTGTGAAATATATAAGTTCTTATTGATATGTATTAAAATATTATACAATTATCTTTATATTTTTATTTGGATATCATGTATTTATGGCACACCATGTTTTTGTCGAAATAAAAAATATTCCCGTCATTATGTGTTTGTATATTATATTCTAATAATGCTCTCATTATTATATAATTAAATATTATAATCTCGCAGTGTTCTCATTATTATATAATGAAATATTATGTTATTATTCATATATCCGTATTATAATATCAGGCTACGCTGTGTATTAGTCATCACCGTATAAGTTATAATGCCGCATTACGATAGCCTCGCAGTGCTCTCATTGTTATGCATTTATTTTTAAAAGTGAAATTACAATAAATTGTCGAATTTAAGCAATAATAAAATTTTCAAAATTAAAACAAAATTAAAATTATCTGTTTTAATTATATAATAAAACAGCAGATATAATATTCTAATTAATACTGTTTAGAAACAGAAACATTTTGTGAAAAAAATAGAAACAGAAACTGTAAACCGAAACAGTATGTTAAAATAAAGTTATATAAACAGAACACAAAACGAAATTGGAATGAAAACAGTATTGAGTCAAACAAGTATAACAATATTATAAAACTGTAACTAAACAGAATAAAAAAAACAGTACTGATATAATAAGACAGTACTAAGAATAACAAAACAGGGAAGCAGAAAATAAAACCAGAACGGAACTATAAAGAAAATAAAATATGTAAAGCTTACAGACAAAAATGGTGCAATCGGGTCCAACATTTGACATTGTCTCCTTAAAATAGATAGCGCCCACGCCTCGGTGCTTGCAGTGGAATGGACGTCTGTTTACAGGATAAAGCAATTGTCGTGTGCAGGTGAAGCACGACAACCGGCACACACAGCGAACGTTGCTGCGCAGAATTCTCAGACGGATGGAAGATGCATAATGTCGGCAATGGGGGAGATGGATTTTCGGATACTGAAAATGGGTATGGAACAGCCTATTTATAGGCGTTAATGGCAACTGTTTGTCTCAATCCGAACAGGTGCCACACCGGTTCGGCTTAGCGGTTGGACTGCCCAACAAGTACAAACAGGTTCGATATCCTCCAACGGTCCCGAACTCGCCAACGGTTCGGTCTGGCAAATAATGGCAACATTAATTAATTTAAAATTTTAAAAAATTAAATTTAAAATTTAAAATTTTAATTAAATAAAATTTCAGCAAAAAGATAAGGGTCGATCAGAGTCCACAGCCCACAACCCACGAACCCAAACCTGGCCCGGGACGAGCGAACGGCTGCGGCAGCGCGTGCGTAGGGTTTGGGTCGAACCTACCGTTAGGTAAGTCCTCCCACGTCCACAAAACTGGGTACCTCCAAGGAGCACACCTCTTAAACTCAACTTGACTTATATAAACTATACTCACCCAAGTTTTTTCTAACCAATATGGGATTGGAAAGTCTTTTATACTTACTTGAACACTCACCATTTTTTTTTCTCAAGTAATGTAGGATAGAACTAGTTACCATTATTTTACAAACTTCAATGGTATACTTTTGGAGTCAATTTTCTCATTCATCCATTAATGATTTTGAATACCACAAAATCCATGATTACTCTACTCATGAAGATAAACAAATTAGAATTTAAAATTATAAAAAAAGATTAATCCAACACAAAGATAATTAGTTTCAAAGTTAACTAAAAATCATGTTCTAATTTTATTCAAAATTCACACCTTTTTCCTACATTATGCAATAAGACATTATGTTATTATTCATATGTTAGCATTACGATATCATGCTACTTTTCTATGTTCTCATCATTGTCATAGTTGTCATTACTATGTAAGTTTACCATGTAATTTTGCACCGTAACTGGCAGGTATGCTCTCGTTAATATTGCACATTTGACTTATTTTGATAATATATAATATATTGTGTTCTCATATTGTTTTCATTATTATGTAGTAAAATATTATGTTCTCATTGTTGATTGTTCATGAAGCATATAAGTTTTCAGTGATATATATTGGAACAATATGCAATTATTCTATATTTTTATTTAGATATCATGATACACCATATTTTTGTCAAAATAAAAAATGTTGTCATCACTATGTGTGGATATACTATGTTCTCATAAATGTTCTCATTATAAGTTTTCATTAATATTTATTAGAACATTATATATTTATCTATATGTTCTCACTTGAATATAATGACACACTATATTTTTGTAAGAATAAAAAATGTTCTTATCACTATGTTTGTAAATAATAATATCCTCTAATGTAGTATGAATATATTAGCGTAAATAATGATCATTCGAAATTCAAAAACACATGAAAATGAAAAAAAAGAGTATATATATAGTCTATATATACATAACTTGTTGCATGGTATAAAGAAAAATCAAAATCACAATGAAATAAATAATGATACAAATTGTAATATTTTTCAATATAGTGAAGATATATTAACGTAAATAATGGTCATTCGAAATTTAAAATTACATAAAAAATAAAAAAAAATATAGTCTATATATAACCTCTTACATGTATAAAGAGCATATATATGCCTATTATTTTAATAAGATTTATTAGATTATTTAATTAGTGATTGTAACTTATTCTAAAAAAAAGTTGCTAAAATTAGACTCGTAATTAACTATTCAAAAAAATTAACATTATTTTTTCGTGTTTAATAAAAAAAATTGCATTTACTTTATTAAAAGGACATATAGGTGTTCTGAATTTTTTGAAATTACACTATTCTCCTTTATTAGAATTATCGGGTTAATTTTATTAATAAAAATAACTAAATTATTTTTTAAGTAGATAAGAATATAAAAAATTTTAAGAACTATTAAATATTTAAGGGCTTAAGTAGGGTCTATTTTAATTATCAAATTCATTTATCTATTGTTAGCACATTTTAGATCATTCATATAAAAAATTAAATTTATCAAATATTACGTGTCTCAACAAATTATATTTTATATTTAAAAATAAATAATAAATAGACAATACCATTATTTTTAAAGATAAAATATAATTTGACCGTATATATATCTAATCAATTTAATTTTTTATATAAACAATTTATACATTAATAATAATAAAATAAACATGTAATTTGAAATAATTTTATTTTCTATATTACCCTTAATCAAATAATAAAGGGAAAAAAAGAAAATAATTATTTAGATCTCCAAGTTTCATTATATGTTTTGATGGTTAATTGAGAAAAACTAATGCTATCGACACAAAGAAAGAGGAGGAGAACGTAATTTCAAAAATTTCAAGAAAATTGGCAGTTTTTATAATAAACTCCAAGGAGGTAAATATAATTTATCCAAAATTTAATTACACAAATTCAATCACATATACAATCACAAATTAGTGTATTTTATTGGTAAGATGATATATTTTTTTAAACACTAATATGTGATTAATTTTGTAATTTATATATGTGTATGTAGTTAAACTTCGTGTTAATTGTTGCTAAAATTGTAAAACTCATGATGATAATTTTTTTTTTTGACGAAGTACTATTTTTATTAAAATTTATATTTTAAACTATATAAAATTCTGTAATTTAAAAATTATTTTTTTTACAAATTAAATAAGTAACGAATTTAAAATTTTATATTTAATTCGTGTTAATTGTTGCTAAAATTGTAAAACTCATGATGATAATTTTTTTTTTTTGGCGAAGTACTCTTTTTATTAAAATTTATATTTTAAACTATATAAAATTCTGCAATTTAAAAATTATTTTTTTTTACAAATTAAATAAGTAACGAATTTTTTTTTCTATTTCTTCCTTTTCTATTCTTTCACTTCATATTTTCTTCTTGATTCTTGAATTACTCTTTAGTATTGTTTTTCTCACACTTGAAGAAAGCCGAATCATCACTTTGGGGTAGGTATCCTCCCGTTCGAATTTAAATAATTTATGAAAATCTTCCTCAGAAAATTCTTATCCATCCTGTCAAAAGAGGCTCAATGAATTTTGATTAATATTAGTGGGAGTTTGAGATTGGGATTTATGATCCTATTTTGGCTACTTGCTGTCTTGCTCACTCAAGTGTGATGAATAGACACTTCAATGATCAAGTTAATACTATTTGAGATTAGAAAAGAAAATATATGGATTTTTAACTCAAGAGTTTCGGTATATCTGGATAATGTGTTATTTGAGATTAGAAAAAAAAATATACGGACTTTAAACGGACTTTAAACTCAAGAGTTTTTGTATATCTGGATAATGTGTTATTTGATATTAGAAAAGAAAATATACGGACTTTAAACTCAAGAGTTTTTGTATATCTGGATAATGTGGGCTCTTTCTCTATTTATACAAGAGCATAAATTTGATTTTGATTCTTATAATATGTATTTTCAATTCATCAACTCAGTCATATCTCGTGGTCTTAATGATGATTACATAAAGTGTGTTTTTGGTTATACAAGGGATTAAATCTACTAATCTTAACCTGATAACATATGTATTAGACTATCCTCAATAATTATGGCATCGTCTATTAGGTTCCCGTGCTAGTCTAAAGTTCAAGAAGATATTTACTCAATTATGCTCCAAGTAACATTTTAACCGTTATCTGTCCAACATTTTACTCGATTACGTGGCCATATATGATTGTCAGGTTTGATTCATATTTTGACCGTCCTCAAATATGTATGTAGATATATATTTTTAATATTAATATGTTTTTAGAGATAAAATTTATAACTTTTATAAAGTAATATATTTTATACAAATATTAATGCAATATTAACTTATATTATTCAAAGTTCACAGATCTTTTTTCTCATCTTTTCTTTAGTTCCTAATATGGGACGGAAATTGTAGACAGAGGTAAGAGAAAATAAATGGATGGTTTTGTTTGGATGCTCCAATTAAAAATTGTTTTTTTTAATTGCTTCTTGATGAGAGAGTAAATGGTAAAAGCAACCAAAAAAAAAAACTTTAGAAGCTAAAGCCAAACAATTTATAAAGCTTGCAAACCAACGCAACAAAAAAGATGTATCTTAGTTGGAATTTTTCATCTCCAATTGAACCCATCTTCGAGCAAGCATAGGGAGGAAGTCCGGATCAAAAACCCCACATGGAATTTTGCTAAAAAAATGGCACAACAAGAAAATGCATAATAGGCGATTAATTTTTCTGACGCAAGATATTTTTAGTCAGAAAATATCAATTTTTGGTGACAAAAAACAAATGCAACGGCATAAATCCAAATAACTAATCCTTTTCAACGATGAAGAACTTTGACAACGATAAATATTGCCAGCAACAAATTGGTTCAAAAAAACTATTTCCTTCGGTAAAAGATTAACGTTTTACTTAACACATTTTTTATCATCGATGACAAATAAAACGCTAGCAAAAGAAAAAAAACTATTAATGGCAAGTTGTGTGCGTCGACGTAAAAAAATCGAACACATTTTGACCAACATAGAGCGTGATCGGTTAACATATGAAATGACTTCGTTTTGGTATGAGCATTTATTAATTCCCAAAATGCTCTAATTTTATTCTCAACATCTCCTCCTCTCAAACACGAAATTGCAAATGTCTTTATGAAGTTGTGTTTACGCTTAATCTATGCCACCACCACTCACGCCACTACTGCTACTGTTGGGAGAATATCCAACGCTGAGATAAAATACATGCTCGGGGATCCAAAAAATACATCTTTATTAAACTTTCAACAATTTACAATAATCTGAAATTACAG
>JAOTRH010438775.1:0-33501 GCA_034768845.1 Heliamphora exappendiculata | reverse complement strand
CATGGTTCCTCAGATAATCTGAGAAGCTTCGTTTACGTCGTGTGTGCGTTAAAAAAATGTCGTTCCGTTGTGAATATATAGGCGCAGGTCTGGGACAGCTGCCTCACCGTAAAGTGAGCACAGGTTTTAAGCTACCAAGTATACTGTGGCTTTAAATTTGTACATTATAAAATTTTTGATGTAAAAGTTTTAATGTGAAAAAATATAAAAATTTAGATATAAATTTTTAATATATTTCATGAATTATCGTATAATTAAATTAATATCTTTGTCACGATCCAAACTCGAGCCGGTGAAGTAACTCCTAAATTCAGCATACATAGATCATATCCATAGGTGAAGCCCCAAAATAATAAAACAAATAGTACATTACATTCAAAGAATTTAAATTAAACAATCGAAGTTTCAAAGTTTACATTTTCCAAATGTTTGAGACAATCCGCATTCAATACTAAACCATTACTTTCATTACATCATTTTTCTTGAGTTTAGACACATCAAAAAGAATAAAAAATAACAAAGACATCATGACTCCATCTACTGGCCCTGCCCAAAAGCCTCCATAGCATTGGTGCCACCCCGCTCTTCGAAACCTAAAATAATTTGAAATATATATACATGAGCCGAAACTCATAGGATAAAGATTAACTCATATATAATGCATAAATTGTGAGGTGTGATAGGTGTAGCCGAGATAAATATGCACGTTTATTCAAATCATTACCTTTTTACACACATACACTCACGCACACAAAATTCGTCTCCATTTAACATTTGTTTCCATCCACAAATTAGTCATTTTATTATTATTGTCTATTAAGTCTTCATCGTGGAGTCGCTAGCCAAACTTAATTCACATCAATCTATACGGTTCATTAAAAGCAAGTGTTCAATTTTCATATTTAATCTTTGAATGAAAACCTTCGCGGGCTTTCACCGCAGGATCGCATCCCCTCGTTATGTATGAATTTTCGCGGGCTTTCACTGCAACCCCTCCTTATGCATGTTACACATTCAACCGTAGATTTTCAATTCAAGTTAATAATTTCATTATATAGTTTTTCATAGTTCACATCGTCACTTCAATGTCACCAAGTACTAATAACGCAAGATTGATAGTAAAGGATCACATTATTTTAAAAAGGGAACACCCACCATATATATATATATATACCTATCAATTTGAAACTTACTTTTATTATACTGAAAAGCCCAGCTAATAGGATCAATGCAAGCCTCTCAACTCAATATATATATATATATATATATAAAAGTGTGCTATTAGCTCAAGGGATTATAAATTTAGTAAAAATGGCCAATAATAAGAAAAATAAGTTTTTCCAAAATATTTAGCTAAAAATGGATGAAAAATGGTTATGAAATTTTGACATACTCTCACTATTTTAATCATAATGTTTTCTACAAAAAGAATTTTCTTGTAAGAGTAATCGTGTTGGAAAGAGGACTTCCGGGGCTTCAATTTGAATATAAAATTGACCACATTCGAAGTCCAGATAAGAGAGATACATTAATTTGAAAATTAAAATTTTGACCAGTGAAACAGACCACGCGATAAACCGATCGATCGGTCTATCCAGCGGTCTAGCCTGCAGAAAATACCGACAGCAACCTTTGACCGCTAGATAGACCGATCGATCGGTTTATCAAGCGGTCCTGCACGAAAAAAGGGTTTTCACAAGTTTTTGAAGTCAAAACATACCCAAATCCAAATTAATGCAAATTCATGAAATTTTAGGTCATTTAAGCTTCCATTTCACATATTAAACTCATAAATTCATAGTTAACCATTTTCAAGACTCCAATTTCTTAAAAATCCAACTCAACCCACAAACCTATCAAGATTTTCACTCACACATGAAATCAATAAGGTTCTTACTTATATAAACAAATTATCAACCCAATTTAACCCAAAACATAAAAGATAATATAAATCCTACCTTAATCAACCTCTAAGCTTCAAGACTTCGCCAAAATTGCCTCCTAGGGGTTTCGGCTACCCCTTTGATGCTTCAAATCTTGACTTCCTTGTTTGTGAGTCTTGAATCTCCTTTGATAGCTCCCAAATGTGACCTACCTTCACCAATTTGAGTGAGGAAGGTTAGGGTTCTAGGGAGAGTTGAATTTCTCCCAAATTTTCTAAGAGAATAAGAGAAGAGGAGAAGAAGAGAATGTGAAAAGAGGGTGGCATGGGTGATGGGTGAGGGTGGAGCCTTGCTTATATCTCTCTCTCTTCTCCATTTCTCTACAAAATTCTAGAATGCCCTAAGGGCCATGTTTGGTTTGCTTATTATGATTTCCTTCTTTCTTTTTCAAACTTTAACTCTCATGATCCATTTCACTCTAATTTAATTCCATTAACTTTATAATTTAATTCCACACTTACAACTTAGTTTTAACACCACATTCCAAGAATTTAAATTAATAAACTATACTTAACCTCAAATTATTGTCATTTAGCATCCTGCATCTCAATTACACCTTCATATGCCAATAAGTTAACTGTTAATGAACAAATTTTTATAACACCCATGTCTAAAATTAATTCCGTCTCCTCACTTAACCAAAAACATGTAAGTATAAATAAACACTGTTAGCCAAAGGACTTTTTAATTTGATTTTGATGATTTTCATAATTTATTTTTTGAGAATAAATAATTTTAAATAAATAATACTTTACATTTCTAAAATAAAAGAGTTAACACATTTTGAACAATCAAAGTTGACACCTTAGCAAAAAAGAAATAATTTTTATCTCAAAAGATTCAAACACATAAGCATTCTTTAATTAGAATATTTTTGTGTTGATCTTAATTAAAAATTAAGTCAAATATTTTTAAGACAAAGTATACTTAAAACTTATCAAGTGTGTCAACACTCATTTATCAAATGGTTTGACACCATAACTGTTTTACAAGTTGTTCTTCAGGTACCAAAAAGTTAGTATCCACACAAACTAATTTTGTATCCACACAAAAGTGCCAAAGTTCCTAGGACTCATTTGGAGTCGACACAAACATAATTTGTATCGACACAAAAATGATCCTCACTTTTAATTTCTGAAAGTTTGGGTCGACACAAATGAAAATTGTGTCGACACAAAACAACCAAGACCTCCTGCAGATTTATGGTGTCGACCCCAAGACAAATCGTGTCGACCCAAAAGTCCTGAGCCTGCTTGCAGAATTTTGTTGTCGACCCTAAGAAGATTTGTGTTGACACAAAACAACCGAGACTGACTGCAGAATTTTAGTGTCGACCCCAAAACACATATGTGTTGATACCGAGGCTCCCTGCAGAGATTTAGTGTTGACACCAGAGACAAGTTGAGTCGACACAAAGTTGTTCCTCCGAATGCTGAAGTTTCAAGCGAGTCGACATTAGATTCATTTGTGTCGACCCCAGAACGCTGGAAGGTAAAGTGCAGATTTTATGTCGACCACTCAGGAAATTCGTGTCGACCCAACCACTTGAAGAACCTGCCTTAAACATTTTGTGTCGATACCAAAACTACTTGTGTCGACCATAAAGACGAAACTTCAAAATACGGCAGATCTCAACGGTTGTATTTTTGGCA
Organism: Heliamphora exappendiculata; assembly: GCA_034768845.1. Taxonomy (NCBI): domain Eukaryota; kingdom Viridiplantae; phylum Streptophyta; class Magnoliopsida; order Ericales; family Sarraceniaceae; genus Heliamphora; species Heliamphora exappendiculata. The sequence continues at coordinate 29,906 of JAOTRH010438775.1, read as the reverse complement.
TTTATTTCTCCCACCTACCTCCAACGGTCAAGAACTCGCAAGAACTTATATAAAGAGTTACTTCTCAGTATTTAAGAAGGTTGAAAACTTGTATTTACTGTTCTATTTGCTCAAATTAATCTCAAAAATCATCAAGCTCACATTTATTACTGTAACTATAGTTCTTGTTCCTCATCTCTCTTTACCCTTTTATTTATTATAAATTAATCTTGTAGAGAGAGTAAGTGTTCTTCATTTATTATATCTCATTTATTGTAATCAAGGATAAGTTACCATTTCGCTTTTAAGTGAGTGAGTGAAACTCATCCAAGAAGAGTTCAAGAGAGATTAGAAGAAAATAAATATTTATTTTCATAGGAACTTCTTGAAACTGAAATAGACTTGTGAATGTGCCCGTAAATATTCAGATAACTCAAGAGAAGACTTGAAACTTGTAAAGGCTTGAAATACGCCCGTGAAGTATTTTGAATAGTGAAAATACTCAAGAGAGATTTTGAGGAGTGGATGTAGGCTATGATAAAGTCGAACCACTATAAATTTCTAGTGTCTGATTCTTTTTCTCTATCCCTTATCTTTTAATATTTGTATTGCTTATATATTTGCATATCTTGTTTTATTGCAATATTAAAAGATTTTTGAAAAGATTTTTAAATTATTTTTATTTTTTTAAAGACCCAATTCACCCCTCTCTTGGGTTGCCTAGATCTAACAATTGGTATAAGAGCTTGGGCTCTTGTCTTTGACTTAACAGTTTAAGAGTTTTATATGGCAATCACTAAGGAAAACAAGTTTTTCCAAAATATTTAGCTAAGAAGGGGTGAAAAATGGTTATAAAATTTTGACATACTCTCATTATTTTAATCATAACTTTTTCTGCAAAAAGAATTTTTTTGTGAGAGTAATCTTGTTGGAAAGAAGACTTCCGGAGCTTCAATTTGAATATAAAATTGACCCCATTTGGAGTCCAGATGATAGAGATACATTAATTTAAAAATCAAAATTTTGACTAGTGAAACAGACTGCGCAATAGACCGATCAATCGGTCTATCCAACGGTCTGGCCTGCAGAAAATACCTAGAGCAACCTTTGACCGCCGGATAGACCGATCGATCTGTCTATCAAGTGGCCCTGTGCGAAAAAAGGGTTTTCACAAGTTTTTGAAGTGGAAACATATCCAAATCTAAATTGATGCCAATCTATGAAATTTTTGGTCATTTAAGCTTCCATTTCGCACATTAAACTCATAAATTCATTGTTAACCATTTTCAAGACTCTAATTTCCTAAAAATCCAACTCAACCCACAAACCTATCAAGTTTTTCACTCACACATGAAATCAACAAGGTTCTTATTTATATAAACATATTATTAAACCGATTCAACACAAAACATATAACATAATCTAAATCCTACCTTAATCAACCTCCAAGCTTCAAGACTTCTTCAAAATCGCCTCCTAGGGGTTTCGGCTACCCCTTCGATGCTTCAAATCTTGACTTTTTTGTTTGTGGGTCTTGAATCTCCTTTGATAGCTCCCAAATGTGACCTACCTTCACCAATTTGAGTGAGGAAGGTTTGCGTTCTAGGGGTAGTGGAATTTCTCCCAAATTTCCTAGGAGTATAAGAGAAGAAGAGAAGAAGGAAATGCGGAAAGATGGTGGCGTGATTGATGGATGAGGGTGGGACCCTTGCTTATATCTCTCTCTCTCCCTCATTTCTCTACAAAATTCTAGAATGGCCTAAGGGCCATGTTTGGTTTGCTTATTATGATTTTCTCATTTCTATTTCAAACTTTAACTCTCATGATCCATTTCACTCTAATTTAATTCTATTAACTTCATAATTTAATCCCACACTTACAACTTAATTTTAACACAACATTTCAAGAATTTAAATTAATAAACTATACTTAGTCTCAAATTATTATTATTTAGCATCCTGCATCTCAATTACACATTCACATGCCTGTAAGTTAACTATTAATGAACAAAATTTTATAACACTTATGTCTAAAATTAATTCCGTCTCCTCACTTAACCAAAAACATGTAAGCATAAATAAACACGTACCGAGTTCTTACAATCTGTCTCAATTCTAAGCTTAGAAAATTCTCAAAAACTTGAGATAAATTTGTAATGTTATTTTATGATTTATCATGGCGTCGACTTTTGTGAGAATTTTTTTAAACTAATATCTGTCTTAATTCTTTATTATTTAAAGCTTTAATAGATGTAAATTCTTAGACTTAAATTTTAAAATTAAACATAAGAATTTAAAAGAAATTATTATAGGTTTATAATAAATTAATTATTTCTTTATTACTTATTATTCTTATTTTTAAAGAAAATCGGGTGTCACAGTATTAGAGGGTGGGTCACCCTTAATTCTTTAAGAGAGTGAGTGATCTTTTTTAAAGAAGAGCTCAAGGAAGATTAAAAAAAATAGAGAATTATTTTGTAGGATCCTTTTGAGATTGTAAAGACTTTTGAATACATCTGTGAAGCATTTAATCTCAGCGAATAATCTTAAGTGGAGTCTTGAGTAGTGGATGCCGGCTTAGAAGAAGCCGAACCCACTATAAATCTTTGTGTTTGATTCATTTTTCTCTCCCTAACCTCTTTAATTTTCTTATTACTTTATAGCCTGCCATATTTGCTTGTGAAATTAAAAAAAATTTAAATTTTTTTAAAAAATTGTTATTATTATTTTAAAACACAATTCACCCCCTCTTGGGTTGCATGAACTAATAATTGGTATTAGAACTTGGGCTCTTATTTTTGTCTTAACTGTCTAAGAGTATCTATGACAACCGCTAGTATTGGACCTATTCAGTCAGAAGGTCAATCCATTAACAAACCTCTTTTGTTCAATGGAATAAATTATAATTATTGAAAGGTTAGAATGAGAATCCATATTCAAGCTGTAGATTATTACATTTTGAGGGTTATTATAAATTGACTCAAAAGACTTATCAAGACTATTAAAGGGGCAACTGTCCCTAAACCTGAGGGTGAATGGACTGAGACTGATATAAGAGAGATACAAAAAAATGCTAAGGCTATGAACCTTCTCTCTTAACCCAAATGAATTCAATAGGATCTCCACCTGTGACACTGCCAAAGAGATTTGGAAAAGACTTGAGGTTACCCATGATGGAACGAACCAAGTTAAGGAATCTAAAATAAGCATGCTTGCCCATAGTTATGAATTGTTTAAAATAAAATATGATGAAACTATCTCTAAAATATTTACTAGATTCATTAATATTATTAATGAACTAAAATCTCTTGACAATGTTTACTCTAATGCATAGATGGTGAGAAAGATCCTAAGATGCATGCCTAAAAGTTGGGAAGCTAAAGTCACTGTCATTCAAGAAGCAAAGAATCTCACTACTCTTAGCTTGGAAGAGCTTCTTGATTTATTCATGATTCATGAGATGAATATCAAGATGGATGATGAAGATGATAGCAAAAAGAAGAAGAGAATAGCTTTCAAGTCTTCCATTCTTGATGATGAATCTAATGAAGACTCCGTAAGTAATGAAAATGAAGATTTAACCCTCCTTTTAAGAAAGTTCAAAAGGTTTTTTAAAAGTAAGAAGTAAAGAGAAAAGAGATTCTTCAAGAAAGATGGGCACAAAGAAGAGCCTAACAAGTTTAAGGCTGAGTCAAGTAGATTAAAAAATGATAACAAGAAAGATGAGATCATTTGTTTTGAATGCAAGAAACTTGAACGTATGAAGGCTGAGTGTCCCTAACTCAAAAAGTACTTCAAGAAAGGATTCAATAAAGCATTGCTGGCTGTTTGGGGTGAGAGTGAAGATAGCAGCTCTGAGGATGAAAAGGAGAAAAATAAAGTTACTAAACTTTACCTCATGACCAAAGAAGACAATGAGGTAACCAATTACCCTTTTTCTTTAGAAGAACTTCAAGTTGCATTTGAAGATTTGCATAGTGAATTAAGAAAAATGGGTGCTTAGAATGCTATCTTTAAAAAGTTGGTTCTTTCCTCATCTTGTGAAATTGAAACTTTAAAAGAAAAAAAATATTTGCTGTCAAACCAAAATTTGTCCTTGAAAAATGATATCTAAGTTTTAAATAAAAAGGTTAAAGACCTTACAAAAATTGTGTACAGATTTACTCTTGAACAAAATAATTTGAACAAATTTCTTAGAATGTAAAAGTGTGTTTTCGACAAAACTTCAATTGAATACCAACTAAAGAGGAAATAAAAATTTTTGAACAATATTTTTATTAAAGTATCATTAAATCATTCAAATGCTATTTGTTTTTATTATTATGAGCATGAACACACTATTACACATTGTCCACATAGAAAATCACACACTTTGACTACAAAAAGGGTTTGGGTTCTAAAGGGAACACACCCGCATGGAATTAATACCAAAGGACCCAAGAAAGTTTGAGTACTAAAAATCAAAACTTGATTTTTTTTACAGTTGTGTCTCAAGTTCTCATTCAAGGACGGGATGCGGTATCTTGATAGTGTCTGCTCAAGACACATGATAGGTGACAAATCAATGTTTGCATCCCTCGAGTCTAAAGATGGTGAATTTGTGACATTTGGTGATAATAGCAAGGGCGAAATCGTAGAAATTTGGTATATTGGTAAAATTTATTTTTAGTATAAGCAAATTTTGTGATAAAGGCCACAAGGTTGTTTTTTTTTTTTATCATGTTAAGTGTGTTATTAAAAACCAATTAACAATAAAATTATTTTTGAGGGTCATAGGTATGAAAATATTTACACTTTCAATCTAAATGACCTTTCAAAAAATGACAAAAAATGCTTAACCGTCTTGAGTGATAATAATTGGTTGTGACATAGAAGACTTGTACATGCTCACATGAACTTGATTTTAAAAATTTTAAAACAGGAATTGGCGATTGATTTACCTCAAATCAAATTTAAAAAAGACAATTTGGGACGTATGTTAACAAGGCAAATAAGTTAAAAGTTTATTTTAATCAAAAATGGTGATTTCAACTTCTAAGCCTTTACAACTATTACACATAGATTTATTTGGTCCAACAAGGACTCTTAGCCTTGGAGGTAAGAGATATGCCTTTATTGTTGTTGATGATTTCTCTAGAAACACTTGGGTGTTATTTTTAGCTCATAAGGATAAAGTTTTTGCCTCTTTTGTAAAAGTGTCTCGGAGAATTCAAAATGAAAAATGCTTTCAAATCATAAGCATCATAAATGATTATGGTAGAGATTTTAAAAATAAAAATTTTAAAAAGTTTTGTAACGAAAGTGGTATAGACCATAACTTCTCTACTCCTACAATTCCTAAACAAAATGGTGTTGTTGAGAGTAATAATATGACGTTAGAAGAAATGGTTAGAACCATATTCTGTGAAAATAATCTACTAAGATACTTTGGGCTGAGACTGTAAACACAGCTTGTTATATTGTGAACAGAATCATGATTCAAGCTTCTCTTAAGAAAATCCCATATGAGCTATGAAATGGAAGAAAACCTAACATCAATTATTTTTTTGTCATTGGGTGTAAATGTTTTCTTTTGAATAAGAACAAAGAACTTTTGGACAAGTGCGATGCAAAATTTGATGAATGTATTTTTTTAGAATATTCTATATTTAGTAAAGCTTATAGAATTTTCAACAAAAGAACCATAATTGTTGAAGAATCTATTCATGTTGTATTTAATGAAGCTAACCTCGGTTCTTTTAAGGAATTTTGTGAAGATAACTTAGTTGAGATAAAAAAAGGTGTTGAGGACATCTTTATTAAAGAACACGAAGAGCCAAACCATGAGTAAGCTACAAATGCTCAGCCAAATGAAGTTCAATAGGCTACTGGTACTTCAAATCAAGGAAATCCAGATTTGCCTAAGGAATGAAGGTATGCATATGGTCATTCAAAGGATTTGATCATTGGTAACCTATCTCAAGTTATTAAAACTAGACCCTCTCTACATAATATTTGTGGTAATTTAGCATTCTTTTCCTAGACTGATCGAAAATATTTTGATGACGCCGAAAACGATAAATTTTAGATCTTGGCTATGCAAGAAGAGCTAAATCAATTTAAAAGAAATAAGGTTTGGACTTTAGTCCCAGAACCTAAGGAACACACTATCATTGTTACAAAATGAGTTTTTAAAAATAAAATAAATGACAATAGAATAGTTTTTAGGAGTAAGCTCGATTGGTAGCTCAAAATTACAATCAAGAAGAAGGCATCGATTTTGATGAAACTTTTGCTCATATGGCTAGACTTGAAGCCATTAGCATATTACGTGCTTTTGCATACTTTAAAAACTTTAAATTTTATCAAACGGATGTAGAAGTGTCATTTTAAATGGTTTTATTTTGGAGAAAAGTTTTATGAAACAACCTCTTGATTTTGAAAATTCTGATTTTTTAAACCATGTTTACAAACTCACTAAGGCTTTTTATGGTTTGAAACAAGCACCAAGAGTTTTGTATGAAATGATTAGCAAATTCTTGATTGAAAATGAGTTTTCAAGAGAAAAAATTGATACAACTTTTTTCATCAAGTCTCAAGGAAAAGGTATACTTGTTGTCCAAATTTATGTAAATGATATTTTTTTTGGCTCAATTAATGAATCTCTTTTCAAGAATTTTGCTAAGTGCATGTAGAAAGAATTTGAAATGAGCATGATTGGAGTGCTCAATTACTTTCTTGGAATTTAAATCAAGCAATCTCATGAAGGAATCTTCATAAACTAATCCAAGTACACAAGAGATTTGTTAAAGAGATTTGATATGCAAAGTGCAAAACCAATGGGAACTCTAATGTGCTCTTCGACAAAGCTTGACAATGATGAAAATGGTAATACAGTAGAAGAAAAGAGATATAGAGGTATGATTGGATCCTTATTATACTTAACTACTAGTAGACATGCTATCATGTTTAGTAGATGCATGTGTGCTAGATGTCAAGTTAATCCTAAAGAAGCACATGTGACTGTTGTTAAGCGCATCATTAGATACTTTTTCGGTACACAAAACCTAGGATTATTCTATCATAGAGGAATAGCCTTTGAGTTATTTGACTATTCTAATACAGACTTTGCCGTTTGTAAAATTGATAGAAAGAGTACAAGTGGAACATATTAATTTCTAGGACACTCTTTAATATCATGGTTTAGCAAGAAACAGAACTCAATACTTTATCTACAGTTGAGGCTGAGTACATTACAACTGGTAGTTATTATGTAGAGGTTCTTTGGATAAAATAATAATTAAAAAACTATGGTGTATATTTAGATCATATTTTCATTAAATGTGATAACACTAGTGCCATTAACATATCCAAGAACTCTATACAATACTCTAGAACAAAGCATATTGAGATCAGACATCATTTTATTAGAGATCATGTTAAAAAAGATAACATAGAACTTGAATTTGTAAGCACATACCACTAGCTGATATATTCACCAAACCTTTAAATGAAGAAAGACTATGCTATATTAAAAGAGAATTTGGTGTGTTATGTACTCCAAATTAATGTTAAAATGCCATATTAACAATGCATGTTTAGTGTATGTGTGAGACCCGGCTCCTTTTTATTTTGTAATATATACTCTCGATGTTTTTTATATTGCTTTAATATTATAGAAATGCATGTTTTTATGTGTTTTATACATGTGTTGATTTAGTTGTGCATATTGGCTTTGATTCCGGTCCTGTTTTGGCGTCATGGAAAAAAAATTAGAAACTTTTCTGGGCAAGACTCGAGCGGTCTGTCTGGCATGGATTTTATAAAATGCATGAGTGGCATTGGGTTTTGGACCAAAGCTTGTTGAGCAAGCTTTTTCATTTCTTTCTTAAAAGACCAACCACACTGTCTGCATTCTTTCTAACTTTTGGCTTGGTTTGGGCCTGATTCTTGGCGTGGGGATAGTCGATTCTTGTTATACGCGTTGTGGCTTCGCATTCATCTGAACGAAATCTCATTTGGCAACTTTGGTTTCTTACTGGTGTTTAAAGCGTCGCGTTTTTAACTCTTTGAGATAGAACTTTGTTTTAAAATGCTACAAAAGCCTAACTCTTGTGCATTTTTACCATTTTAAAATGCTATAAATGTCGAACTTTGTGTTTAAATCGTATTTGGTGGGATAAAAAGCATGTTAAGCTTTTGTATGATTTATTACAAAGTTGGTGGATATATGTGTACGTGGTTCTAATACAGAATGAGTTTTAACAATAAAAAAGATTTATGTATATGTTGTGGGAACATAGTTTTGGGAGGTGCGGAGCTAACCCTTGGGGTTGAACCGTGGTTTCATCGAGTGATTGATGAATGCGTACCTTTAAATGTTCATGCATGGCTATGTGTTTATCTAAATGTGTAACATTTATGTATGTAAAATTGGGATTAAATTGCTCTTGCGGTGAAAGACCGTAAATAATTGCTTAATTGGGGTAGGTACTGCATTGCAGTGTAATACCGTGAAGGATTGCGTAATTGGCACTGAGGTTGGTCCTGTGGTGAAATACCGTAAAAAATTTGTATAAGCGGGGTTAGTATTTTTCCCTCGGTGGAAGGCCGTAAAATAGTTTGAAGTGTGTAGGAAACATCCTAGATTATGAAAACCTAGTTGGAATGCAATGTGCTTCGTGTGATTATTGAATAATTAGATGTTGTCGAATTATATGAAAACTTGAAATTTTAAGGATGAAAAATCGTTTTGAGACTCATATGGTCCAGTTATTTATATAATCTGTGATTGTATGTTAAACTTTTAATTCATGCTAGTATTTTTCCTATTGGATTTTGGCTCACGTTGGGAAATTTGAAAACTTTTCAAGTGAATTTGAACGCGTGGTGCGATCTTGAGGAGTCTAGAGGTGGCAGAAGACTAAACTTCTTAGTTTTCTTTTGGTTTTGGATTTTGTATATGGCGTCCTATGTTTTGGACCTAAAACATACGCTTTGTAAGCCATGAAGCTTTGATATTCATGCATGTACGTTGTATGCTTAGGAGAGGGACCATGGGTTGGTTGTATATTTTAATAATTATATAAAATGGTTATCGTTTTCGGTTGATTTTAATGTTTTACATCAACTCTTGTGCCATGAGGGAGGATTTTGAATCTCGTTTTAGCGTGTTTTAGATGGCTTGGCTATGCCTTGAAAGCTTTGAAAAAATATTAAAAAATGGTAAAGTGTTGGGTTTGAAAATTAGGATTTTGAACAAGGGAATAGAGCTAGATTGCTTGACGGATCGCTCGAGTGGTTTATCGAGCGGTCAAACCTCACTCTCAGTTGTTTTGTAGACTGAGGGAAAAATAATGTACAGGTAAGAACCACTCGAGTAGACTGGGCAATTTTTTGAAAATTTTATTTTTTTTGTTTTTAAACTTGGCTCTTGGGGATCGTGGCCTCATTATTTTGGATTGTTCTTTTACATAAAATAAACTATCGGATATGCCTTTTTCAAAGGTTTTAGGTTCACAATATTTTACGTTCTTTGATCTATTTGGGCTCAGGTTGTTTTGATGGATATCGATAGCTTAAAACAAGTTTTCTTAGGTGGTTCATATGACCCGGGTTTTGGAATGTGACAACTTGGTATCAGAGCTTTAGGTTCGAATACCTAAGAACAGTGGAAAAGGTTGCTTCACCTTATCAAGATGGTTGCGTGTTCTTGATTACATGTAATTAAATGTTTTGATAACATGATGATGATAACTTGTTGAGCATGAGGATGCCGCATATACGTGAGCAGGGAGGTTGGGCCTTAAGATTGATTAGTCTTGTATTCGGGTGTTTGGATTGACAAACTTGAAAGCCGAGTTAGAAATGCATTTGGCCGATGTACTTTCTAGCAAGAAATCTAAGTAGGTTATCCAAATTGACTCATCACTATTGATGGTACTCCTCGGTACGTGAAACTTGTTTACATGATCTTAAATGGCTAAGTGTTAACATGATTATGTGACTTATATCTGTAATAATATGATGAGTTGATTCTTATGTTGTTATATTTTATATTGCTTTCATGTAGAAGTGATGTAAGGGCAAAGAGGATGAGGCCGCGATTGAGGTCATGCCCGTGGGTTAGGCAAAGGGGATGTGCGAATCCCTGATGCTGGAGATGCTAATGCTCCCTAAGGAACAATAGACAAGGTAGAATTGCTACGTTAAATTGTAGGTTCCATCCGTCAACTAGCTGAGGCCACTGGGGGAGGAGTGAGAATACTAGAGCCGAGGGCGACTATTGCGATGCGTGAGTTCCAGCGTCTTAACCCTCCTACCTTTGTTCGGGATTCAGATCCCAAGGTGGCCATGGAATTGCTAGAGCTTGTGAGAAGGATCCTTGATACATTGCAAATTATCGAGGACAATTTGAGAGTTGCGTTCGAGAAATACTTTCTCGAGTTCTCGAGGGATCTTTATCGTGAGGAGTTCTTTTTCCTTACCCAAGGAGCGTTGAGTGTGGTATAGTATGAGTTGAGGTTTACAAGTTTGTCCTTCTTCTCCCAGGATTGCATATCTGATGACGAGCTATGCTCGAAGAGTTTTGAAAGGGGTTTAAGGCTTGTGATTAGGGAACGAGTGGTAGGATTGAGTCAACGTGTCTTAATAGAGCTGGTGGAATCCGCAGTCACCCTTGAGAACATGTTGAGTGAGACTCGTAGTCATAGGGAGGTCAGGGCATCATAGGGTGGAACTTAGGCACAGTCAGTGGATGTTCCAGCAAAAGGCAGAGGTCCTTTGGCACTGGTCCTCGTCTTTTTGGGTCACAGCGGCAGTTTCCTGCACCAGCACCATCAGTAGTTTCATTTGGAGGGTTGAAGTAGAGGGTGCTCATTTGTTTCCAGTGCAGATAGGTAGGACATCATGCATCAGATTGCCTGCAGAAGAGGTAGTTCTAGAGTTTGGTACCTGTTCAGTCTCAGGGGAGAGTGCCACCAGTCTGTTTTGGGTGTAGCCAACCAGGGCTGGAATTGCCCTCAAGGAGGATAGACTTATCGACAGCCGCAGTAGTAGCCAGCAGCTCAGATTTCTAGGGTCATGAAAGGGAGTACCCCAGTTTAGTCAATGTGGTTGCCCGCAGCATAGGGCTATAGTAGACAGACCAGGGGACCATAAGGCCGAGTGTATGCCCTCACAAATTCTAGTTCCTCTAAGGCATCGGTTGTGCCTGATGCCGCAGCGACTACCTCTGTTATCAAAGGTACTCTCTTAGTGTATATCTCATGGGCGGGCCAATGTTCTTATTGATACGGGAGCATGCATTCCTGTATTTCATCTATTTTTTTTGCTTTGGGGTTGGAGATAGACTCGTTGGATCACACATTGTGTGTAGAGACCCTAGTGGTGGGAACGTGATGTTAGGACAAGTTTGTAGGTCCTGTGAGTTAGAGGTCGTCAACCGCTGTTTAGAGTTTGATTTTATCATTCTCGACATGACCACATTTGATATCATCCTAGGGATTGATTGGTTGACCATCTATCATGCCTATATCAACTGCGATCGATGAAGGGTATCGATTTGTACAACTGAGGGTGATTATTTTTGTTTCGTCGGTGATCGGGATAATGGCTCGGTGTTCATTCCCGGTGTTTTGCAAAATCGAGGAAACCTTAGTTTTCTCTTTTCTGCTCTCATGTTGGATGAGGTTGTTGGGGTTTGAGGAGAGTTTCTCCTATGATGTGTGGCTATTTATATGTCTTCCTTGACGATCTATTTGAGTTACCATCGAGTCGTGAGGTACAGTTTTCTATCGATCTTGTTCCGAGAGCCGTTCCCATATCGATGTTGTCTTATCATTTTGCACCAGCAGAGTTGCAAGAGCTTAAGATACAGCTTCAGGAATTGCTTGATAAGGGGTTTGCATGCCCGAGTACGTCACCGTGGAGAGCTCTGTCTTTGTTTGTTAAAAAGAAGAATGGGTCCTTGAGATTGTGTATTGATTATCGGAAGTTGAATCAGATAACGGTAATGAATAAATATCTTATGCCGATGATTGATAACTTATTCGATCAATTAAAGGGTTCCAGTTATTTTTTAAAGATTGACTTGAGGTCAAGATACCATTAGTTAAGGATTAAGGAAGAGGACATACCAAAGACTGCCTTTTTGACTCGTTATGGTCATTACGACTTTTTAGTTATGTCGTTTAGTTTGACGAATGCACCTGCAACATTCATGGACTTGATGAACCACATATTCTGCCAGTATCTCAATAGTTTTGTGGTCGTATTCGTGGATGACATTCTTATCTACTCACCATCGAGGGGGATGTATGAAGAATATCTAAATATTGCTCTGTAGCTTCTGAGAGAGCATTGATTGTATGCGAAGTTTGAGAAGTGTGAATTTTGGATGCCTGAAGTGAGATTTCTTGGTCACGTGGTATTGGGAGATGGAGTATCCGTGGACTCCTCAAATGTTGATGCAGTGATGAGTTGGGAACGACCGAAAAGGGTGTTTAAGGTTCGTAGTTTTTTAGGTTTGACAGGCTATTACCGACGATTTGTGAAGAATTTTTCTCGACTCGCCGTGCTGATGACTCACATTATGCGGAAGAGAGTGAAGTTTGTTTAGAGAGAGTCTTGTGAGTTGGCATTTCAGGAGCTGAAAAATTGATTGATTAGTGCACTAGTGTTAGTTATCCTAGAGCGAGGTTTAGGTTACACAGTGTATTGTGATGTGTCGCATGGTGGTATGGATCTGGGCAACTAAAGACGCATGAGCAAAATTATTCGATATCTGATTTAGAGTTGGCAGCTGTGATTTTTTCCTTAAAGGCATGGTGACACTATCTGCATGGTGAGTATTTTGAGGTTTTTTCGGATCACAAGAGTTTGAAACACTTATTTTCTCAGAAGGACCTGAATCTACGTCAGTGACTGTGGATGGAGTTTATGGAGGACTACGATTTTAATATCTAATATCACGATGGGAAGGCCAATGTTGTGGTCGACGCTCTTAGTAGGAGATCTCATTGTTCATTGGCTTCTATTTCCATGCGAGAATGGGACATGATCGAGGAGGTTGGTGAGTTTGATTTGTATCTCAGGGAGACAGAGGAGGGTGCGACCTTATTTTCAGTGGTTTTGCGACCTATGCTGATTGCCCGTGTTCTGGAGGCTCAACAGTCAGATCAGGAAGCTCAGTTATTTCAGGACTGTTTTACCAGTGGGGGAGACACCAAGGGATAGGTTGTGAGTCCAGATCAAAGTTTGAGATTTACTGGGAGAGTGTGCCGGAATCTTGCCATGATGATGTGTTACGAAATTTCTGCCATTGTCGTCTTACAGTACACTCGAGAGGCACCAAGATGTATCATGATCTACGCCTTTAGTTCTGGTGGAAAGAAATGAAGAGGGATGTAATTTAGTTTGTTTCTTGATGCTTTACTTATCAGCAAGCAAAGGTAAAACATCAGAGGATAGTAGGGTTGTTACAGTCGTTGCCAGTGTCAGAATTGAAGTGAGAGAACGTAACTATGAATTTTGTGTCTAGGCATCCTAGATTGCCTAAGGGGCATGATGCTATTTGGGTCATGGTTGATAGACTGACGAAGTCTGCGCACTTTCTTCCCATTCGGGTGAAGGACACAGTGGAAAAGTTAAGTAGACTGTATGCCAATGAGATTGTTCAGTTACACGATGTGCCTATATCCATTATTTTCGACCGAGACACGCGCTTTACAACACACTTTTGGCAAAGTCTTCAAGTAGCTTTAGGGACGAATCTGCTTTTCAGTACTACTTTTCATCCATAGACGGACGGTCAGTCCAAGCGTACTATATAGATTTTGGAGGACATGCTGAGAGCTTGTGTACTTATTTTTCAGGGTTCTTGGGAGGACCATTTGTCACTAGCTGAGTTTACATAAAATAATAGCTATCAATCTAGCATTGGGATGGCGCCTTTTGAGGCTTTGTATGGTTGGCCATGTAGATTTCCGTGTGTTGGGTAGATACGGGAGAAGCTGTAGTTTTGGGATCTGACCTGGTGCGAGAAACGACAGAGAAGATCACTATAATTCGCTAACGCTTGCTTACGGCCCAAAGTCGCCAGAAGAATTACATCAATCAGAAGAGAAGGCCTTTAGAGTTTGGGGTGGGGGACCACGTGTTTTTGAAGGTTTCTTCATACCAAGGTTTGATGAGATTTATCCCTCGCGGGAAGTTACTGTCGCGTTTTATTAGGCCATTTGAAATCTTAGAAAGGATTAAAGAAGTGGTATACTGTCTGGCGTTGCCTCCTTAGTTTTCGTCTGTGCACAACATATTTCATGTTTTCGTGCTTCAAAAATACGAGCCTGACCCGTCACATGTCTTGGATTGGGCTGAGTTGCGAGTGAACGAGGATGTTTCTTTTAAGGAATGACTTATGAGGATTTTTTTTACGAAAGAGCAAGTGTTGAGAGGGAGGACCATTGCCAATGTTAAGATTCTATGGCTTTACCTTGGCGTCGAGGAAGCTACATGGGAGCTTGAGTCCAAAATCCGTACTAGGTACCCGGAGTTGTTTTCTTCTTGACCTCGTAGCGAATTTCGGGGGCAAAATTCCTTTAACGGATGGAGAGTTGTGAGACCTGGCTTTTTTTAATTTTGTAATATATACTGTCGATATGATGTATATTGCTTTAATGTTGTAGAAAATTATGATTCTATGTGTTTTAAACATGTGTTGGTTTAGTTGTGTATGTTGGTTTCGATCGTGGTCCTATTTTGGCGTCGTGGCAGAAAAGTTGGAGGGCAAGACCGTTCAATCGGTCTTTAGACCGTTCAAGCTGTCTTATTTGGTGTGAGTTTTATAAAATACATGAGTGGCATTGGGTTTTGGACCAAAGCTTGTTGCGTAAGTTTCTTCCTTTCTTCATTGAAAGACCAACCAAACTCTCTGCATTCTCTCTAGCTTTTGGCTCGGTTCGGGCTTGGTTCTTGGCGTGACGATAGTCGATCCTTGTTATACGCACCGTGGGCTTTGCATTCATCCGAACAAAATCTCATTTTGGCGACTTCGGTTTCTCACTAGTGAGCGTTGAGTTTTTAACTCTTGGAGGTAGGATTCTAAACTAGCTTGCCTTAAAGGGGTGATACATGTGATTATGTGCATTTTACCATTTTAAAACGCTATAAATGTTGAGTTTTGTGTTTAAACCGTGTTTGGTGGGATAAAAAGTTTGTTAGCTTTTTATATAGTTTATTATAAAGTTGGTGGACGTATGTGTACGTGGTTCTAAAAAAGAATGAGTTTTAAAAATCAAAAAGATTTATATATATGTTGTGGGAACATAGTTTTGGGAGGTGTTGGGCTAACCCTTGGGGTTGAGTCATGGTTTCATTGGGTGATTGATGAATGCGTGCCTTTAAATGTTCACGTGTGGCTATGTGCTTATTTAAATGTGTAAATTCTATGTATGTGAAATTGAGATTCGATTGTTCCGGCGGTGAAAGACTGTAAATAATTGCTTGGAATCGGTACTGCCCTGTGGTATAAGACCGTGAAAGATTACATAATTAAGGCGGAGGTTGGTCCTGCAGTGAAAGACCGCTGTAGACACCCCAATCTAACTAAGCCGAATATTAGGCACCCGCTTCAAGTGCACTTCAATGACGAAAGTATGAGAATCATGCTCAAAGATACTCCCAAGCAAGAAAAATCACGAATATGACTCAAAACTCAAAAATCCTAAAAAACCTTCAGGCTGTGACATTCCCATACACACGGTCGCCTCCTATTTGAAAACCCTAGAGCAGGCCGTATCTTTGCTCTCACGGCCATAACCTTTTTGAAAACACTAAATCATGTTGTGACTTTCTTTGTCATGATCGTTGCTTTTTATCTGGACTGTGACTTCTAAAAGTCACAGTTGTCCTTTTCACCACCATAGAGGTGGCAGCCTGCACTGTACAAAAGCAAAAAGGTAGTAGCCGTCAGTATTACCCATTTTTGGACTGGTGGTAGCATCACAGAAAGGGTTTGTGTTGCTCGCCTGGCCTATAAATAGGCAGCGATTCCAAGCAGAAACAAGTGAGAGAAACACATGGAGGCTCAACCTCTGTCAATATATTCTCCCGTTCAATATTCTCCCGTTCAATATTCTTCCATCCATCTTATACTTCCCGAGTCTCATTCGTGTTCTTACTTGCCTCAAAAGAGTTATTGGAGCACATATATTGGTTTGGAAGTATCGTAGTCTCACCACTGAGGGGCCATTCGAGGTGGATATTCACACGAGGTAACCATAAGATCCCACGACTCTTCTTAAACCCTCATCTTCTTCCCCCAAGGGTGTTGTGGATAAGGTTTTCATTATTTTATTGCTTGTTTATTTTTCATTTCAATGTAAACATTTATTTCCTCCAAGTTTTTTCATTATTAGCAGTATATTCATACCCATTTGTTTCGCATTTTTATAGTTATTTACATTCTGTTTCGATGCTCATAAGCACACTAAACACATCCAAAGCACTCTAAGCTTCTGAAACATGACAGATGTGACCTTCTTATGTCACGACCGTATGCTTTTTTAAACCCGCAGTAACAGCCGTGCGCTTTTTATAAGAGCCGGTACATTTATGCCTCTTTATATCCATGGCCGCAATGTCCTGTTGTTAAAGTCGTGAGATTGTTTTAAGGCTAGAAATGCAAAAATCTTCTTCAAAACTCTATGTTATCTATTTATTTTAAGTTTGTACATCATTTTATTGCTTTGTTTAGCATTTTTTTCTTTCTGTATGTCTGTTTGGTTTTCAGTTGGGTAATGGATGGAAGATCTGGCCTTGACTAAATGGGTTATGATCTCCATTATATGTACCTCCATATCTATATATTATGAAGTTATACATATATGGCGGCTGCGCGGTTTGCCTTCTTTTCTTGTTACGACCGTGACATTCCTTGGCTACGACCGTGAGGTTTCGTATGCTGAGTAACATGGAAAGATGTTTTAAGCATTTTGTTATTCATATTTGATATCCTGCATATTTTGTTTAGAGTTATTGCATGTATAGAGGATGAAGAATGGTAGATATAGCTTAAAACCAATAGGTTGTGGTCTCTGTCCGGCATATCCTATCCATTTGAGCCTACTTTAAGCCTTGTGCAATGTGTATACCATTTTCGTACCCTTAAAAACCATGGTCGCGACATTTATTTGTTATGACCGTGAGGTATTTTTATTCTGTTCTTCGCGGTAACCCTACTTTTGTTACGACCGCCTTTTGTGTGACTATTTATGTCACGGCCGCAATAGTTGTTGCTACGGTCGTGAGTTTTGTGCACGACCAGTAGCTTAAATATGATGTTTAAACCTCTTCTACTTGCTCTATATAGCCAGTTTACAGTATGATAGTGATAGAAACATTATTGCATAACTCTTAGAATCTTGCTTGTTTGTTTTATCATTTACTCGCATGTTTTTTACTTTACTTTACTCAAATGATACGTGTAGCATATTTAAAAATAATAACCAAATTGCATGATCTTAAGAATCATAGTTAGAATTTTGTTTCGTTGCTTGCTTTTGTTTGAGCTCTCTTTAACCTCTCATTCTGTATATGTTAACTTTAAAAAGTTTACAACAAGAACCAATATTAACAAAGTAGAGGCCAACCTCACAGTTGGGAAAAAAAGTGCCTAACACCTTTTCTTTTCGTACCTTAACTCTCGAACCTTCTTTTTCTTTGGTCATGTATTTAAAAGGCGCCCAGCCTTCTTTTTGTTCTTTTAGTTTTTCTCAAAAGCCAAGTGGCGACTCTATTTTGTAAAATGGATGCTCAGATATCTTAAACTTTTGTTTTAAAAAGAAAAGAATATTTTTTTAAAAATAATTGCTATCTGGTGCATCTCACATGAGACCCAAAACGTTCGCAACTTTTTTTAGCGACTATGCTTGGGATTGGTTTTCCAAATAAAATTACAAGAGAGCTAAACTTAAAATGTCAATGGTTGTTGTTGTAAACTTTTCATCAGTATTCACATTTGTATTTGCATATTTGTGTGTTTGATTATCAAACCCCCGCTCTGCCTACCTGATATCCCGGTCAGTTTATTATCTCGGGGCTGTCGGGGAAGCCAGTAAGGTTTCTGGCCACATGCTTCCATGGATGTGGCAAAAAGAGTTATTGCATACCGTTTGACCATTTCTGACATTATGAGGTATATTCTTGACTCTATTAAGAAGGTACACTGAGTGAACACCTACCAGCCTTTTCATGTGCATATAGTTTCTTAGAACCCTTCTTTTAGGTTCAATAAATCTTCTAAGGTTATGTGATTTTCTTTTTATTGATGCTTTTGTTTGTATAGTTAGCACCTTGATTAGGATTAGTTTTCGTCCTCTAGATCTGTCATTGAGGGTGAGTTGTTTCGAGTTTAGGTCCCGCTAATGAGTCTTCCAGTTTTACATGAGCCCTTTCAGTTCAGAGACCTGGGATAATAGTGCCAAGAAGAGAAGAACCTATATACACTTGGGCCTGATCTCCGAGTGGAAGACTCAGACATACCAGTTAGTTGAGATTGCTGATGGTAAACCCAGAGTTGACTATGGCTGATATGATGAGGGCAATTCTAGAATTGCAACGGACTGTTGAAGGAGTCGGTACCACTATAACAAATTAGGACAGGATCCAAACTCAATGTCAGGCTCAAATCCAAGCTTTGTAGACTCGAGTTACAGACCTTAATGTGGTTGTTCCGAATGACCCCGAGGATGGTATAGGTGATAATATTTTGGATGATAATGTGGGACCCGAGGAGCCCAACCAGTAGTTGTACAGCCCGTTCGGTCGGGAACTCTAAAAATCTTGGCTACTAAGGAGTTGATTTTGTCTGATAAGGTTGACAAGTTGAAGAAGATTTTGAGAAAAGCCCGAGGAGTTGAGGACTATATGCTAGATGTCGAGTGTCTCTGTTTATTCCCCGATGCTAAGCTGCATGAGAAATTTAAAATGCTTGATATTGAGAAATTTCACGGGACCGGGGACCTGAGGATCCATTTGAGAATGTACGTGGGAACTTTATCACCGATGGGTATCGATGACCAGTTGAAAGCTCAGCTTTTCAAGCGGTCTTTGTCTGGAGCCACCCATAAATGGTTTTTGTCTTTAGATGATGCAAAGACAAGAACGAGGGAGGACATTGCTACTGCATTCATCAATCAGTATAATTACAACATCTAGTTCAGTGTCACTAGTCGAGAACTCGAGACCACCCGACAGGAGGCTAAAGAATATTTTGTTGAGTTTTTGATCCAGTGGAGGGCCAAGGCAACCAAAATGACAAATCAACCCACTGAGAAGGAATAAGTAAGAATGGTGGTGAAGAACATACAACCGCAGTTCCGTAAGTATTTGATCACACAGCCGTTGATGACATTTGAGCTGGTTTTCGATGCTGGGATACAGATAGAAGACGCACTGCACTTTGGGGATATTGAGAAGGGAGAACCTTGTCAGAAAATGGTTTAGAAATTGTAAGCCAGTAATCTGAATAATGCCACTAATGTCGTGAGCCAAAGTTATGAAGTGAACTTGCTAAATCTCAACCTGAATCAGGCCAGTTCATTTATTCAGCGGGCTGCCCAAAATCCTCCCCGAATCCAAAAGAGAACGTTCACCCAACTCGCGGTGCCTTTAACATCCATCTTGAGCCGTTTGATCAAAGGGGCCTCCTAAAGCCTTTGGAGTCGACCCTGCCTCCAAATCCATTGCCACCCAGATATAATCCTATCCAATACTGCGCCTTCCACCAGGGGCACAGTCACTTAACCGACAATTGCATGAGACTTCGGCGTGGGATTCAGGACTTGATAGACAATAAGATGATTCCTCAACCGACTGCCACTCAAAAATCGAATGTCACCACTAACCCTCTGCCGAACCATGCGAACCAACAAAATGTGAATGCCGTTGAAAGAGGATTGGAAGGATTTGATCCCACAAAATTTATAGTCACCGCAATAGAAGTAAAGCCAATTATAGTTCTGTCATCCAATCCAGAAGTACTACTGCTTAATGGCCTTATTCAAGATCTGATAGATGCTAGTTTCGATAATTTCCCGATCTTTATCATCTATGAGGAGGAAGTTCCTCCCCCTGTCAACCTAAATGATGAGGAAGATGAAGAAATCAGATGACTGTGGGAAGATCTAGCCCACCTTGAGGCATTAGATGATTTGGAAGATGCAGAAATTGACATCAAGTGGCATGTCCTGATCGTCCCAAACGATGATATAGCCTGGCACCGAGTGGCAGCTTGGTATAGGTAAGCTAACCTGAGTTTTGAAATAAAAGAAATAGAAAAAATAGTATCAGAAATAGGAAAATTCTCAAATAGGAAGGACGTTGACAGTGAAAGTAAGTACGAAAAAAATCTACCAGTTAGTACGGAAGCCAAGGAGAAGAAGGAGTAGAGAGGGAAAGAAGAAAATTCACTCCAAGTGAATTTATTGGGAACTGTAAGTCTTGCGTTTGATAATTCTGTATACATTGTTCCTCTTCATGAGTCGAAGCCAAGGACACCTCTACCCGAGGGACCTATCTTATGTTCTCTCAAATGGAATTACCAAGAAGAGAACGGCATGTGGGAGTTAGAAAAGATAAAGAAGGAATTCACGGATATAGAATACGACGAAGGAGAGGATGTGCCGAAGTGGCACTCGATAGTCGAAGAACTGTGTGACCATAGAGGCCCGTGGGAGCCATGGGGCCCTCTCCCTCCATACGATTATAAAGACCCATTTGACGAGGTATTACTGTCGTAACTCTTTGAGTTAGAGGCCAATATCGGTGAAGAGTCTAATTGGTTTTCGCAAAACATAATGGGAATTGAGGAAGATTTCTACGGAGATGAAGGAAACAATGAAGAGAAAGCCAGCATAGACAATTTCTGGGCCTTTCGAGAGAAAAGGTGCCAGGTGATCGTGATTCGGGAAGTGGCTGATCGGTTTGAGGGGCTATGGGAGCCCAAAGAGCAGATAGAGCATTTGACGAGTAGCGGGAGGCATTTTAAGCCCGCACAGCTAAAGAAGGGGCAACCAAGAAGAGGCACAAAGGAACCAAGGAAGCAGACAGAAAGAGAAGAAAGGCAGAATAGTGAAGAGGAAGATGTAGTTCTGAAACAACTTAAGAAGACACAAGCTAATGTAAGCATTTAGGGGTTGCTTATGGCATCTCACAAGCACTGACAAGCAGTCCTGAAAGCTTTCAATAGTGTGGACATACCAATTGATGTTTCTCCTGACCAACTTGTTGGAATGCTCATACCCGAGAAACAGTCCAGTGTTATCGCATTCAGTGACATGAACTTTTCAGTAGAGTGCCAGGATTGTATACTAAAAACTATGGATTTATTTTGATTTTAGTATATAATTTTATTTTATGATAATTTTAATGAGTAATGTATAAAATATCACTTCTTTAATGTTATGCATGGTTGTCCTTTATTTTGTATAGTATTTAATCTGTTGTGTAGAGTACGGCTTGTACATAGAAAATTGAATTATAGGTTCTTACAGAATATAAGTTTGGTTCATAGTTTATATGAAAATGGACAAACTATCGGTATGACTATAACACATAGTTTTAGTAGGCCTGTCTTAGTTATAGAGAACAGATAATAGTATCGTCTATTGTTCCAACTCGTTGTGCTGGTACACTTTATGTGTATTGAACAAGACCATATTGAGGTAATTAATTTTATACTGATTATATAAATTAATTCACACCCCAATGTTATTATGAGTATTTATGCTCTTAATCCCGAAATATATATTTTTTACGTATATTTAATATTCGTTGTTTTGAGTTATTAGAAGGTGCGATCTTTTATGAGTTTATAATCCCGATAAGTTAGATAGCGGTATTAATTATATGGTAAATATTAATTATTGACGGAATCCACGTTTCAATTGTTTAGGATTGACGATACCCCCATAAGGAAGTTTATAAGTTTTGATTGGGCTAAACCATGCATGTGGATTTAATTATTTGGTAGTCAAATAATTTATGTAGAAGGGCTTAAAATTTTTTAAAGATTTCGATTAAATTAAATTATCAGTAATTAAATTTAATGGGCGAGTATCAGAAATCTTAACGTGGGGAGATGAGTTAAGCATTTAATAATAGGAGCTCAATGCAAATTGGTATTGAGATTATGGTTAAGAGTGTAATTACAGTTTTTTAGTGGTCTGAACAGTAATTTAGTATTTTATGAAAATTACAGAAATTTTTGCAAGGTTTTCATAATTATAGAAATCGCCGAGGGGTTTTCATATTTACGAAAACTGCTGAATGGGTATCTAGGTTACACTACAAGTTTATATCATAATTACTCTACAGATCCCTATTGTAGCCCTATAAATATGCGAGTAGGCTGAATCATATTTATAAGTTGTCTTTCAAGATTTAGGTTGTCCAGGTTCTGCTGATTTCTATTCTCATAGGTTCGTAACCCACACTACGTTCGGGAATATAGTAGAAGGTCTGACGGGAGCTACAATTTGGGAAATCAAAATTCGTAGTTGAGGAATCGACCAAAACGTATTCATCTGAATTAACTGTGGTGGCACGAGTTGATTTTTGATTGTTCGACATCAAAAAAAATTTATTTGGAGCCTATTTCAGTGATTGCCCGCCCATTTTTTATTTTTCAAAAAATCATTTATAAAACAATGGTTTTGGCAGTTTGCCTCCTACACAGAGGGGCCATTCCATAATAAGCCGTTGCATTTAACCGCCAAATGTCCAGGGAAATGGGTACCGATTGTTTTGGTCAACAACGATTATGCCCTTAATGTATGCCGCTAAGAACTGCTTACTGCCTAGGATTAAAAATGCAAGACTTGAAGTCGAGTGCACATAGGGTACGAGCATAAAATAACACACGAAGAGACGTCTTGGGATTGGTGACTTTCGCTGTAACAGTGAAAACTTTAGAGAGTGAAGTAATGTTTCATGTCCTTAATGTGCTAGCATCATTCAATCTGCTACTGGGAAAGCCATGGCTGCATGACGCATCGATTAGAGCAGTCCCATCCACCTTACACCAAAAAGTAAAGCTGATCAAAGAGGAAGTAACTATCACTATACCGGGTGAAACTAGCTTACCAACCCAACTTAATGATGATACCCCACTTCTTGAGATCCAACATGGGGAGGAGGATTTCTTGTTAAACGGGTTTGATTTTGACGAAGCATGGTCGTACAAGTTCTGATGAATAATGAGGGGAGCTCTGTGAATCCAAGGCTCATAGCCATGACGAGGGAAATGTCATACTTTTCAGGCATGTGATTAGGTAAGAATTTGCAAGGGATTTTTGAGCTAATCTTGGAGAACCATAATAACGATGGATACAGACTGGGATATAAGCCAGAATTGGAAAAATCAAGCATGGGGAAGTATGGGTCAACGCTGAATGGCTGTTTCATCAAAGAACGAGACGATTTCCCTTACTTTGGGTTTCCCGAACCATGGAAAGAAAAAAAGACCAACAAGAAGTTGCCAGGGCTAGAAATCTTTTTCAGCCATCAACTATCCGACAGTGATGAAGAGGCCAAGATTTGGCTGATGGATTTTGTCAAAAAAATGTAGACAGATTGGGCAGATCTTTGTGAAGAAGGAGATTTGAGATATTTCTTCAATGAAGAGATGGCCTAAGTATGTATAGACAATGATAATGAAAACGAGGATGTACTAATGATGGAAGCTGACATACTTGGGGATCACACCTCACTTATCATGGATGCAACTAAAATAAAAAAGAGTCAGTCTTTTGAGTATTTTATTATGCATGATGTAACAAGTGAGTTGGAGTCCGAGTCTATTGAATCTGTCTTTACCGAGTCAATTAACGTTGAGTCCACCGAGAATGCATCTGTTGGCATCCCGAGCCCTTTCTGTTTTGAGTCTCAGGATGTAACCCCTTTTGAAATCAATGAAATGAAATCATACTTTGCTTGCTTTGCTGTGTCTCAAATATTGTCTTGATTCCAAAGATTTTAACGAATTCGAGGAGGATATCCCATAAGAATTGAAAATTGTAATTGAAAAGAAAGAAGAAATGCGAGCTAAACTTGTAATCGACGAAACTATTTTAATAAATCTTAATAATGAAAAAGATCCACAAATAGTTCAAGTTGGTTCCACACTATTTTTAGAGGAACGTGAACAACTTATCTTTTTATTAATGGAATTTAAAGATATTCTTTTGTGGTCCTACGAAGATATGCCTGGCATAGACTCCGACATTGTACAACACCAAATCCCTTTGTATCTCGATGCTAAACCCCTCAAGCAAAAACTGAGAAGGATTAGGCCAGATTGGGCGCTCAAGATTAAGGAAGAAGTTACCAAACAGATAGACGCTAGATTCCTGATGGTCATAGAGTACCCGAAATGGGTTGCTAATATCGTTTTGGTACCAAAGAAGGATGGAAGCATCTGGCTATGTGTCCACTTTCGAGATCTCAATAGGGCTAGTCCGAAGGATGACTTCTCTCTCTCCCATATGGACGTATTGGTAGATAACACTGCCAAGAATGCACTCTTGTCTTTTATGGACAGATTTTCAAGATATAACCAGATTTCGATGACTCCAGAAGACCGAGAGAAGACTAATTTCACAACACCGTGGGGAACTTATTGTTATAGGGTCATGCCGTTCGGACTAAAGAACGTGGGACTAACCTACCAAAGGACTACAACCACGTGACTACATGACATGATATATAAAGAAGTGGAAGTATATGTGGATGATATGATCGTGAAATCCAAAACCCGAGAAGAATACGTTGTCGCACTAAGAAAATTATTTGAGTGGATCAAAAAGTAAAAGATGAACTTAAACCCTCAGAAGTGAGTTTGCCTTAGGAGTTATAGTAGGGAAGATGCTTGGATTCATGATCACACAACGAGGCATAGAGGTAGACCCATCAAAGATCAATGCCATTCTTGAAATGCTTACCTCGAAGACCGAGAAGGATGTAAGAAGCTTATAAGGAAAGGTTCAATTCATCAGCCTATTCATTGCCAAACTAACCACTACTTGTGAACCCTTATTTCGACTCTTGAAGAAAGGGGCCAAGTTTCAGTGGAACCAGTAGTGTCAGGACATCTTCAAAAACGTACAAAAGTATTTTCAAAATACTCTAGTTTTGTTGCCACCAGAACCCGACAATTCTTTGATACTACACGTTTTAGTGACTGATTCAGTAATGGGGTGTATGCTTGCACAGGAAGATGAGAGCAAGGTAGAAAGAGCTGTCTATTACTTGAGTAAAAATATGACCAAATGTGAACGGTGGTACACGCCTTTGGAAAAGACTTGTTGGGCACTAGTCTGGATATCCTGGAAGTTATGTTATTACATGCTAGGGTATTGAGTTGTTCTGATCTCAAGGATGGACCTGCTCAAATGCCTTTTTGAGAAGCCAACATTGACAGAAAAGTTAGCCCAGTGGTTGCTGATGCTAGCCTAGTTTGATTTGAAGTATGTCACAAGAAAATCAGTAAAAGGGAGAGCCGTTGCAGAGTTCTTGGCCAACCACCCTATCAACGGAGAAGAAGAGCCCGAGTTTGAGTTTCCCGATGAGCAAGTGTTGAAGATTGAGAAGGATATGTGGACCCTCTTTTTCGATGAAGCCTCAAACCAATTTGGTTACGGGATAGGGACACTCATAATATTCTCATATCTATTTGGCTTTTAAGTTGAGTTTTGAGGTCACTAGCAATCAGACCGAGTATGAAGCATGCTAAGCCGGGTTGGAAGCCGCCTTGGAACTAGGGGCAAGAAAGTTTGAAGTCATAGGAGACTGAGCTTTGGTCGTATTCTAGGCAAAGGGGGAGTGAAGGTTAAAGAAGAAAAGTTGGTTCAGTACCACCAAGAGCTTGAGACAGTGATTCCCTGCTTTAAAAGTGTGGTGTTCACTCATGTTTCGAGATTGCAGATTACGTTTGCAAATGCCTTGGCCACCCCAGCATCAATGATAGACAAACCACCTGGGTTAAGAATGAGGCCTTTGAAAATTCAACAAAACAATGCACGATCAACAACATCGCTATTACCCAATAAACTAATGACGGGTTACCATGGTATCACGACATTTGGAATTTCATCGAGAAGGGAGAATATCCGAGCCAAGCCAGTAAAAAGGACTAGAGAGCTATTAGGAGACTCACTGCAAAGTTCGTGATCTGTGGAGGAAAACTGTAAAAAAGAGGATATCTGAGAGTCAATAATCTTTGTGTCGACACGAAAGAGGAACCCGAGGTGATGAGGGAAATTTATAGAGGAGTTTGTGGACCTCACATGAGCGGGATGATGCTGGCTAAAAAGATCCTAGGCCAAGGATATTTCTGGATGACCATGAAAATGGACTACCATCAGTTCGTTCGGAGGTGCCAAAAATGCCAGATCCATGCAAAGCTCATGCATGTACCGCCATCTCAGCTTTAGAATATGACCTCGCCCTGACCATTCTCAGTTTAGGGAATCGACGTAATAGAGAAGGTTACACCCAAGGCATCGAATGGACACGAGTTTATTTTTGTGGTAATTAATTACTTCACGAAGTAGGTCGAAGCTGCCTCTTACTCGGTCTTGAAAGCCTCTCAAGTAGCCAGATTCATCAAAGAAAATCTCATTTGTCGATACAAAGTTCTACATGAGAATTTTTGACAACGGTTCCCACTTTCAAGGAGAAGTTTTAAACCTCTTAGAATAGTATCGAATCATCATCCATAAGTCTCTATCATACAGACTGCAAACCTATGGAGCTGTGGAAGCTGCAAATAAGAATGTGAAGAAAATCCTATAGAAAACGATAGAGGGAAGCAAGAATTAGCTAAAAAAGTCGCCATTTGCGCTTTGGGGATACCGGACATCGATTAGAACTTCTACTAGAGAAACTTCCTATGCTTTGGTCTATGGAATGGAATCAGTTCTGCCCATAGAATTAAAAATCTCTTCTATAAGAATAATGGCTGAAAGTGAATCCCCAAGTCAGAATGGCATAGGGACAGGTTTAAAAAGTTGCTTATGCTTGACGAAAGGAGGCTTAGAGCCCTGTTTCATGTTCATGGATACTAGAGAATGGTAGCTCAGGAATTTAACAAGAATATTATCTCTCGGAACTTGAAGGAATGTGACTTAATCCTCAAAGAGATCAGAGATCCAATTTTTAATCTAAGGGACAAGTTCAAACCTAATTGGGTCGGACTCTATCTCATCAAGACCTTAATGTTAGGAGACGGTGCCATCCTTATGGATCTGGACGAAAATATTTTCTTTACACCCATCAACTCGGACTAGCTCAAAAAGTTCTACTCTTGTGGTAAAGCCCGCAAAAGGAAAGCATCAATAGTCGAGTATAACCTAAGCCTCGAACTACATTATGGCTTGATTCCTTTTCTTCGGGATACATGGGCAACTTCTATTAGAAGTTTGGCTTAAACCCTTAAGTTGAAATTCCCCCTTTCATAACAAGTAGTAGGATCAATGCAAGAAGTTTTTCTAATAAAATGATTATTTTGTAAGAACAAAAATCTGAAAAGTTACCATAAACCAGAAGTGGATAAACTTTTATTAATGAGTTTTACCAATACAGTTTTTAAAAGTAAGAAAGGCTCGCAAGTCCTCATCCTAAGAAATTAAAAAGGGAAACAAGTAAAATATTAAGGTACAATAAAGCAAGATCAAGTCTTCATTCTCTTTGCACCCCCTTCTTATTCTGCCCTACTCTCTATCTCCGCTTGCCGCCAAGTGTTGTAACTCGCAGATAACCCACTGTCAAAATCCCCGCCAACCGGTATCCTTAGTCGAGAAGACCAAGCCTGCTGGTACTGAACCAAGAAAGGGGCCCGGTGAGGAGAACTATATGCATGGTTCGCAACGGTCTCGAGATAGATCTAGGTACGTCGAAACTAACAAAGAATGCGACAAGGATGATATAAGGTGGCCAACTTTAAGCTGACCAATAGCACTCCCAAATGGCCCACAATCACAGTAGTCATGAAAGATATATTCAGCCAGAGGCATTGCCAGGAGATGTCCTCCCTAATCAGAGAACTCAGGTAATCCTGCTAAGCAGTCTCGGTGGAGTACAGCCAATAAACCTGACGACGCGTGAAGGATTTCACGTTGTAACTGTCAGACATAGGCTTCTCCAATAGATTCACATTCTCCATTAGCCAAACCTGACAGAAACAAAGAAAAATGAGAGCTAAGTGGAAAAATATGAAAGAATAAAGTAAAAGGAGAGCTGAGCCGAAAAATAGAGAGTAAACACAGAAAGAGAAAAGCTAAGAAGAAAAACTCAAGAGAAATACAGAAAAATGAGAGTTGAGAGACTACTTGTAGCAGGAGAGAACTACTGGTAAGATAAGGAGCACCCCTAGTGGGGATTGCATCAAGCCCAAGCTGCGTCTCAACAAGAACAAACGGGACAGGGTCCCAGCCCTCGTGAATTGATGAGCCACTTCTACTAAGGAAGATCTAGCCCACCCGTCCAAGGGTCCCAAGAGGAAGCGAGTCAGAAGATAGATGCAAAGAGCATGACAGCGCTGAAGCTGAAAAGAGAAGTCTCCAAGAGATCCCCAAGACCCGAAGCGATCCACGATCCGGGTCATGTTGAGAAATCTATCGTGGGTAATAATAGAAGTCTCATGCCTAGAGTAACCACAGTGCTACGTCAACCTTCCCTTGGGACCCGAGAAAGGCATGGGAACTATGACCTCTTCTCAGCCTAAGATCTCCAGAATGGCAGAAAAGTCCTCCACAGTCGAACATAACTCCTCATCATCAAAACAGAATACATGAACCTCGAGATCCCATAGCTGGGCTGCTCCTCACAGAAGATGCCAATTAGCCCTCAGGAATCACAGAGAGAATAGCGCATCTTGTCCAAAGTTGAGGAAGTTTTTACACTCAACCGGGGAGAAGTCGCTCATTTAAGCTGACAGGGAGTTGTTATAAGAGTGGGCCATGAAGGATACAAGGAAAATACAAGATGTACAGAATAGTGGGGTTTGGAACAGTTGCCCCCTTTTTAAAGATCCAGAAATAGAGGGAATTGACACAATCTGCTCCAACCAAATTTCGCGTTAAAACCCTTTTATTGCGGCTGCCACCTTTTTCCTATAGCCGTCAACTTGTAAACCAACAGTCGTAAACTTCTCCTCCCAAACCTCACGGCCATGATATCCAAAATCTAGGCCATGGAGTTTTCTTCATAAAAGTTTTGGTAGCCATATCCAACCCAAACTGCCGCAAGATTATATCTCACGGCCGCAACCTTTTTTATGCAAAGTTTGACAGCATGTCCTCATTTTGCCAATGTGCCCCAAACTGTAATTATGAACCTGTTAGCAACTTGGAACAAGAAATGCAATTCATATGGCAAGATTGTAACCCATGAATCACAGCATCATGCATAACAAGAGTCTAAGTGGTCGAGAATAATTTTCATAAACATATAACAATAAAGCATACATGATAATCAAAAAGTGTAAACCATAAGGCACAAAGGCCCAACCTATCAAAAGCAAGGTAATGTGCGTATGTGTATGATGTGGCACGCAGGCCAACGAAAGAATCAAGGGCATGTAAGCCCCATCCATCGTATCTATGTTGAGATGCAGAAAAAATTTTAGAACTGGCGTCGTGACCGTAAAAAATGGTGCGTGCGTTTTTTATGACAAACAAGAACGGTATTAATCTAAATACTGTTATACATTTATGAAATTTGTCAAAAAGTTTCAAAAACTCCCGAATACGTTGAAGACGACCTAAAAATCTTCTCACGTATATCCCGGACACGCTACGACGATCACGGTGTGTGGGCACCGATGCCGATCGAATTTATTTTCTTTTTTGGTTTCTTCTCACACTTAGTCTCCAAGAAGCAATAATGAAATTG
>JAOTRH010438765.1:0-33503 GCA_034768845.1 Heliamphora exappendiculata | reverse complement strand
AGACAATTAAAGGTTTATTTGATTGTTTGAACATAAAATGAGAGATATAAGATACGAATGAATATAGAGATAGATATAAAATTCACTGAATATAAATCTAGATATATAATTCCTAGTCATAGATATATACCATGTTTTGTTTTTTTGTAAAATAGATAGAATATAAATATAGAGATGGATGATTGAAATAATAATTTTTCATTTATACCCTCAAAGCATCTCAACAAAAATCCCAAATAATAAGTTGCTATCGAGTGTTGCATAGAATTTTATATATATATATATATATAAAAACTATATATATGTGTGTATATCTACAAACTGTGCAGGGAAATATAAATGTAAAAATCAAAAAAATAAAAAACTAAAGAGAGCAAATGAAAATTAACAAAGGAAGCAAGAAACTGCAAACACACAAACAGTGGAAGCAATGGCTTCCCAGCAATGGGAAGCAATTTGGTGTTTTTAATGTTACGGCATACTAATTATTCGGCTCAATTGGGTGAGTTTTTCGTTATATAAAAAGACTATCCTTAGGTTTTCTTGACTAGTAAAATCTATTTTTAGTGTTCTTTTAATGAAATTAATTTTTATCCCAAAGTAGGTATTGAATAAGTATTACAAAAAAGTTTTAAAAAAGAGATTATTCAATAGATCATCGGTGAAATTGATCAAAAGATAATTCTCAACATTTAACCAAAACAGGGATTATATTTATACAAAGATAATTTCTTGGAGGAAATCGTCTTAAAAATAGAAAGATAATTTCTTGGAGGAAATCGCCTTAAAAACTCTCTCAAACTCAAAAATGGGCTTCTAAACATCTATCAGAAACAACCCCGCGATTTCTTGCATAAGTGAGCTATTTTGTTTATTATAAACTTCTCATTATTCTTTTAAATTTATAAAATCTTAAATAATAATAATATTTAAAACACAAATATTATAATAAGAAGAGAGATTTTGGCAATAGTCCAACTTTTTTTACTTATTTAAGAATTAGTTCTATTAAAAAAAATTAATAGAATATAATTCCTATTAGTTTCATAATATCAAATCAATCTTTAATGTCAATTACTTGGTCAATTTTCTCTCTTTTAATTCAAATTTTATTTCTAACAAGAATGATTTATTATTGTGCTTATAAAAAATAATATAAAAAAATTAATTAAATACAAATATATGTATTAATTAGTTGTACTTTTTAACTTAAAAGCTTTCGAATTTCAAAAAATTTAATACATATATATATTTTTTATAAAATTAAAATTTCTCCTATTTAATATCTCCCATAATTAGGCATTTTCCAGCAATAAGTTCCAAAACCCAGCAAAAAAATTTATTCATTACCTGTAACACGTGTTAGCAAGGGAGAAAAACTAGGTGAACAAAATGGATTTTAAAAAATGCAAAAGAACGGTAGCTCGAGTACCAATGATAGCATCGTCCGTTCTTTATGCACATGGAGGGAGATAAGGATGTGAACCCTGAGTACGTCAAGTGTTCAAGTTTTGAGTTTGTTTTTTTAATAGTTACTTATTTAAATTTGTTTGGAGTTACTAAAAATTTATCTGATTATTAATTTTAGAATTTTGAATTTAATCGAAGTGTGTATAAATTGATCTGAATATTTAATTTTTTTAACATAAAATAGGAGATAATGATGTCAACGGCGCCAATCGAACATGCGGTGGTGTTTGGCGTTATTGAAATTAATAGTTTATATTAAAATTTATGAGTGTTTAGTAAAAATTATAATTTGTAACTGGAATATAAAAAAAAATAATTATATGTAACTTGTAGTAAAAATTATAAGTATTTAATAAAAAAATATAATTTATACTTAAAATTAGTAATAAAAAATTAAAAATCAGTAACAACAATTTTGCCAAACACCCTCGATGCCTGTTTGGTCGGGTGAGAATGAAAGAAAATATTAAAAAAATAGTAGGAGTGGGCATAAATAGAGATTTTTAGGGATAGTTTTTATGTTTAAAAAAGGTGATATTAATAAATAAAAAAATAGTTAATGAACAACAAAATTAAAAGTACAAAATGTAACAAAAATAAAATAAAAATAAAAGATATTTATAATATTTTTATATTTTTGACTTATTATATTATTAAAAAATAAATTTTATTTATATATTTATATTTTAAAAATATTTATTTTATATAATCGAGAGTGAATCAAAAATAACAAAATATTAAAAACAAATACCATTTACACCTCATCTGTTGGGATAAAAAAAAAACCCATATATAATAAAACAGAATTGGACATGAGAAAGCCATCCCAAATTAGAAATGAGGGTATCCCTAAAAAAAGACAATAAAGATTTTGCACTTGCCTAGTTTAATTTTTGAATTATTTTTGAAAGAATTTGATAAACAGTACATTAAATGGTATTAATTATACGATAAAATAGGATAAATTATAGAATTAAATCATATTAGCTATATTTAAATCAGGAGGTATAATATTTTTAACCATTATATCAAATAAGAAATAGTCTAAGAATTTTACTTCTCCAATGCTACAATTTTTATAGTGATAGTTAGTCGTCTCAATTTATTATTTTACATATTATATAACTTATTTAATAATTTGATACAGAGGTTAAGACTATAAAAATTAAAAAAATTTATTGCACTAATTTTTAGTTTAAAAACAAACAAAAGTCTGAGCAATAAATATTCAATTCCAACTTATCGGAAGCTTTAGAGTTTTAAATGAGGACAAATCATTACCAAAAGCAAATTATTAGACTAGTGGTGTCCTAAAACTCTTAAGAATCACACTATTAAGTACAGTGTTTAAATACAATGGCCTCCATAAATTATGCGGCTTTGAAGGCTTTGGGGCTTGCCCTTGGCGTTCACTAATTTTTGCAATGAGAATTGAATTCTAATTTTAAGTCAAAAAAGTAAATGAGGGACAGAATTGTACTAGATTTTCTAATAAAATTTAATTCCGAGTTATCAAAATATCTAAAAAAGTTTTAGAGTTATAAGTAAAGATAAATTATTAATAAGAGCAATTAATAGTTATTCTGAGATGGTGTTTCAAAACTCTTAATAACCACACCATTATATAAAATTGCTTCTAAATATAGAAGGTCCCATAAATCATGTGATTCTTAAGGATTTTGAGACATTATTTGTTCTTACGGTTGTGGTAGCCAATAATTTTCACATTACCATTGTTGTTGCCTTGATAATTGTGTCACGCTTGTGGCCAGACATTAGAATATCCTCTGAGAGAATTGATAACATCACATCCATGAAGTCACCTCCTCTTTGATTATCATCGCCCTTCATTTTTTTCTGAATATTCTTAACGATGAATATTATCGTGATGATGCTTGCTGGAAAGCGTATTTCAAAATACGTTTCTTCAGCGACAGCCGCTGTCGCTGCTGAAAAGTGTGGTATCGAAGAAGCTATCAAGAAAGCGCTATATCTTAGCGGGATTTTTGTTATTTCTGATGCCATTCCGTGGCTTGAGTGGCTTGATTTTGGAGGGTATTTGAAATGTATGAAGCAAGCTGCTAAGGAAATTGATGAAGTTCTTAAGAGTTGGCTTGTGCTCAAACCAGTCATTCATAGCCACATGAGTGGACAAGTCGTCGTTCTTCCTACAAACATGATAGAATAAGAAATTTTATATTCATGGGGCCAAATTAGAAAACATAAGAATTTGTAAGAAAAAGAGTGAGAAATTGATACAGAAACATTTTTAATATTGATTTTTGAAAGACTTGCATTATTTTTTTTTAAAAAAAGTCATCAATCGGAGATGATTTTTCCATATTAATTTATTAGAAATTAGGAATTTAAATCAAATTAACCAAGTTATATTCTTGTTGTTTAATTAACTAGAATATAAAATGATTGAACATAACGAAAAGAATAAATTCTCAGCATAAGGACATATAAAAATAATACAAAAAAGTAGAAAAAAGAGGAAATTATGGAATCTAAAAACGATAATAAAAATGGACATCAGACAACAGTAAATAACTGAGATAAAAAATAAAATTCTAACAACAGATAACCAAAAAATAAAAAAATAATAAAAGAAAATAAAAAAATAAAAGTAACTATAAAAGGGGGGTAAATCAACTCATTTAAGAAAAAATAAAGAGGCTAAATCTTATCTTTCCTTATAAGAAAATGTTAAAATTTCGAAAATAAAGTGGTATGTCTGCTACTGATTAGCACTGAAAGAGAAAAATGGGGAAAAGTAAGACATTTGATCAAGAAATTTTAAAAAATTACTAAAAATAAAAATAAATAACATAAATTTTGACTAATTAACTTATTTTTAGCATTTTTGAACTATTTTTATATTTTGATAAAGAATTTTTATTTTTTCGACTTGTCTCAATGAAAAGAGTGAAAAAATATAATAATTTAACTAAATGATAAAAAAATCTAATTAAAACAAAAATAAGACAAATAAAATAAGTAATAAGCAAATGTTCCATACAGGCCGTAGAGTCTAGCTTCTTTCCAATTTTTAGAGAATTGGTTACTAGTATATATAAAATCAATTTAGTTTTATTGCATGAATGGTATTTCCAGAATACTCTATAATGTGAATGGATCAAAAGAGGAATAAAGAACCATTCATATTATAGAGCATACTGAAAACATTATTAGTGTTGATCGAAAATTGGTAACCACATGATTAGATCACATATTTTTAAAAAAATAGATGAAAATGTACTATTTATTTTTTAATGTATTAATGTTTTCTAAGCATGAGATTATCGATATCTAATTAATTTAATTTTTTTGTATAAATAATTTTTTTTTATATTTTTATTTAATATGAGCTGCTCGAATCATTAATAAGTTGAACTTTTAAGTGTTTAAAAGGGGAATAGAGGCCTCTCCATTTCCCTACAAACTGGAGTGGACCCAAAGAGAGAATTGGAGAGAAGCTGAGCTTTTAAAAAAAGAATAAGCTAGGGTTTAGTTTTTAATTTATTGTAATATAAATATTAAACGAAAAAAATAAAGAGAGTGAAATAGAAAAAAAAAATGAACTGATCCGAATCATTTGCCAAAAATAGATATAGTGGAGTGATGAGATTTTCAAATTAAACCATGGAAGTTTTAAAATAAAATTAGTTATACAAATAAGGGTATTTTGGATAAGATTAAAATCCACCCGCCTCTAATTTCAAGGAACACCAGGTTGATGTTCTACCTTAATGTAATTGTATATATTTGTGTGGGTAAAGAGAGATCTAACAATTTTATAAGTTTATATATAAGAAAATAAAATTCTCAAGCATTTAAAAAACTTATCCATAAACTAAAATGAATTGTCAAACTTAAACTTTATTCGATGTGATCTGAACAGGTCATTTTGAATTGTAAATAATTTTATAAATGACTTTTACTAGTATATAATATAAAAAAATATTAAGCGCACAAATACCAAATATAGATTCGGACACATATTTTTCACATTGAGTGAATGTCATATAATTGTTAAACCTATTTTATGTAAAAAGAATATATTCTAATTTGTATCCGATATATGCACGCAGCAAAATTAATATAATTTTACTTGTAAAAGAATAATATTAATAACAACAAAAGAGAAAGGCAAGAAAGCAACGAGGTTCGGTCCCTCCCTGCAAAGTGAACGCAGATCTTTAGTCCACAAGTCCACTTCCGCCACCCGAACATGACTGAGCTTTTCCAGCCGGTGGTTCGACAACAGCTCAAGCGTCACAATCTTCCTAACGTCCCGCCAGTACGCCCCGTAAGGCGCCAGCGCAAACACCGCGCGGTCGTAGCCCAGGTACTTCGCCACCGCCATCATCGGCCGCGACGCGAAAACCTCGTCGTTGACGGTAAAGCACTCCTTCACGAACTCCCAGCCGCTCACCAGTAGCGCCGGTTGGCTGCCCAGGCGGAGCGAGAGAATTGGGCCGTGTTCGTCGGCGATGGCTCCGAACGTCCGGGCAATTGGGGAATCACCGCCGCCTAGAAGATGCAGGTGGCCTATGAAGGGCAATGCCCCAGGTGGTTCAGGGGCTCTTGTCACGGCGGTGCTTGTTTTGTTGATCATGGCTTTGATTCTACGGAGACGGAAATGGACGACGAGAGTGAGAAGAAGGCACACAACTACTAGGAGATATGGGAGGAAATCCATGCTCATTGTGTGAAACGGTAGTGATACAGTGCCACTTTTCAAGGAATTGTGTGCATATTTATAGAATATAACCTCTCCCCATAAGTGGTGGTTAGTTCAAATGGCAATGAATTTATTGACCCATTATGATAAAAAGGTATATATATGATATTTCAAACACTTTATTTTTGTCAGTAAATAATTATAATGTTCTTAATTTAAGAAATTAACTCTATTTTTTATTTTCAATTTTTTTTATAAAAAAAATGTGTCCATACCTAATATACTACAATTTAAAAGTAAAAATAAAAATATTTTAAAGATTTTTAAGAAGGCAAAAAAGAAAAAAAAATACCTTAAACAATTTATCCCAAATAATTTAATTTTTATTCTTTCTTTTTTTTTTTCTAAAAAAAAATCTAAAGTTGTTAATCGTCAAGCATTTTTAACGTGCTAAATAAGGGCTAAGAATAACATTGTTATATTGATTATGTTTAGGTAATCATACGTGGATACTAAAATGTGACATTTTATATATAATGTTTTAAAATAAATAATGAATCGATCCATAAAATGATCACTACATATGATCACTATAGTATTATTAATAAAATAATTTTGGTACATGCTTTTGGCATCTACTTTTTAAAAAATTAGTAATTCATGCATGTGATCTTTTTTGTGACTTAGAATTACTAATATTAATTAATACGATATACATATATAATAGTTTAATAAAAATAATTTTTTTTTAATATCAATATACTTATAATACTAATATCTCACTATTTTGATAGATATTAATATACATAATTCAAATATGTAATTCAAATATAATGCATGCCACACTGCATAAAAAAAAATCCGTATAATTAGGATTCATATTTTTTCCAATATACTAATGTTATGAAAATCTTTGTATTTTAGTAAAACATTGGACAGGTCATGTCATCCCTTTCTTCCCCCCCCCACCGTTTGTGGTGGAAAACTCTTACGAAAATTATTAATTTTCTTTTAAAAGGTACATTTGACAAAAAAAAAAAATCTATTACGAATATTACTTATTAAAAAATATTGGCCAAAGTCCTACCACCGATCCCTTTCTATTCCCCACCATTTGGAAAATTATTGTGAATTGCTCATATCATTGCATTGTACTGGACAAAAGTATGAATGACGGGTTGAAATTAAAGAATAATAATATGTGGTCCGCGGCCTTCAAGATTCTTTTCAATGAAAGGATAATTTTTTACCATAATATTTTTAAAAAAATATATATTAATTGTGATATGTTATTTTACATTAATGAGAAATAAAAATTAAATCTTGTATTTAAAAGATATATGGGTTATTATTATAACTTTGGTTTTAAGCATTTTAAACTATATTATTAGATTCTTTATTTAAGTTATTAGGTCAAAAATTTATTTATTTCATTACAAATAGTATTAGAACAAATTTTAATTTTTATGTGGGGTTATGTGGTTGTGTGAATGAAAAAGTAAAATTTTTTGAGAGGGGTAGAGATATCGATATTATATATTTTGTGCATATTTATAGATTATTCTATGTCCGTAAATAAATAACTATTCATTTCTAAAGAACTTTGGCCATACTTCACTTGAGTCTTTTGAGTCTTTTAAATGGTACAAGTGCTAACCTAATTCTGATCATGTAGTGCTTATTATGTGGTGGCGTGGAAAAATGAGTAAAGTCTCAAAAAAAAAAATAGAAATTCTGAGATTGTATATATTATGTATACTTATGAACTATTTTATGCCTACTAATAAACTGTTATTCACATTCAAACTAAGAAAAAAATTTGGATCTCGTGTCGCGTATTTGAACGGAAATATTGTCATAACTCATTTCATATTGATAAGAAATAAAAAAATAAGTATGTTATATAAATAAATTTATAGACTACTATAAATAATATGAATTTAAGCATTTTAGACTGTATTATTAGATTGTTTATTTAAGTTATTAAATAATTGATACACTTAAATCTTACATTAACTGCCCCTTAAATCTTATTTGTTGGGATTCGTCCTATTTTGAATGGTCAATTTAGAAATTAAAGAGATAAAATAAAGGGCTTATTTGGATAAATAACTTATTTATTTATTGTAAAATGAGAAAAAATATAAATAAGCAAGTTAATTTGGCTAACTTGACTTTTAAGTGGCTTATTTACTTATTTACTTATATTTATTTATTAGCTTAACTCAGCAAGTACATTTGACTAAATTTTAGCTTAACTTTGGCTTAACTTTTACTTATTTAACTTATTGATTTATTTTCTTATTAGATTATTTACTTATTGATTTATTTACTTATTGGCTTAAATGCTATTTATTTGGCTTCCCAAACAAAATTACTTATGTGAGGCTAAATAAGCTAAATAAACAATTTAACCCAAACGGGGCCAAAATAAAAAACTAGTGAAACAGATTTTTAAAAATCCACAAAGGATTTGATAATCCTCGTTTTGGTCCTAGCGTTAAAGTGGCTATCAATATAAGCACTAAAGCACTAAAGATGGCAATGAGGCAGGAGGAGACTTAGGGATGAGCTCAACTACTCTCGTTTTTCATTTGATTAGAGTACGAATAAAAAAAAATATCAAAAAAATTATGAGAAATAGGCAGAGATAAAAATATTTTGGGAATAGCTTTTAAGTTTTAAAAGAATAATATTAATAAGAGTTATAGATAATATAATCAATAAAAATCATAATTGACTAATCAATACAACTAAAAATACAAAATGTAATAAATAGAGAAAAAATAGAGATAAATATAATATTTTAACATTTTAGATTTATTATATTTATAAAATATATATTTTATACATGTATTCATATTTAAAAAATATTTATTTTATGTAATCGGGAGTGGAGCAAAAAAAACAAATACCATTCTCATTCCGTTTGTTATCAGGGATCAAAAAAACTCGTAGAAGACAAGAACGAACGGGGCGGGCGGGGCAAAGAAAATTATCATTCCTAGATTAAGCTATTCTAATAAGTTTTCCGTGAAATCATACTCTCAAAAAGTGAAATCCTCAAATCATTTAGGTTGAAGCCGAGTGCCAAAGTCCACGAAAAATCGAATGGTTGAAGTCTAGCCCCCTTTACTTGGTAAATGGAATTCAATAAAAAAAAAAGGCAGTTTAGTACATGAAGTTTCTGTGTATGCAGGTTTGAAAATTTTAATATTTGTGAAGTTTTAGATGTGTGTTCTCGGCATTTAGTTTTTGTTATTTATCGGTATTGATTGTTGACTGATGATATTTAAATTTAAATTTGGTTTTTAAATTGGAATCTTCTTTATGTTAAAGATAAAAAAATATTTATATTATTTTAAAAATATTATTCTTATATTGTTAACTTCTTGGTATGCCTAAAAAGAAAACTGATGCAAACTCAGTAGTCAGTATTTGGCATAGTGTGGAGATCTGAAAATATAAGTCCGTGGTGTTGATTTTTTCTTAAGGGGGGTTTTCACATAAAAATTAGTGTCTTGCTGCATCTTACTCTCATTAACTATATGTTTCTTGATATAAGCTTGGTATGTGTTTATTGCTATATATTTATTTATTCATATTTTTAAGTATTCTGTGTGTTTTATGTAGTCTTTGTGCTTTTAGCAAATTGAGGAACCGAATCAATTCAAATCATATTTTATGATTCAATCTGGTCAACTATTCAATTCTATGTTTGTTTGAAAAAAATTGGCTTAGACTAACAGTCCGATGGGAGTATGAATCCCATCAATTCATGAAATTAACAATATCCATCTCCATCTATTATTGGTAATCCAATCGGAGAGAGTGAAATTGTTTTATTGATTTTATCCTCATGAAAATGAAACCAATTCAGGGATTGTTTTACCAATTCGGTGGCGGTGGCGGTGGCGGCGGCGGCGGCGGCGGCAGCAAAGGTTGTAGTGATAGTGAAGGTCTTATCGTCAATTTTGTCGATGTTGTAGTGAATACCCAAATCGTCACGCTCGATCGAATGGAGAAGAAGGCTCGAACGAAGAAGAAGGCTTGAACAGAAAAAAAGACCCAAAGTCGTTGCGAATGGAGAAGGCTTGAAAGGAAAATAAGGCTTGAACGGATAAAAAGGCCTAAGTCGCTGCGAACAGAGAAGAAGGCTTGAGAAGTGCTCCTATGTTTTGCACCATTTGAATGATGTTACGTGTAATCAATGGTCCAGATTTAAATTTACAAAAACAAAGTCATTTTGGCGATTAATATAGACCATTGATTGCTTTGGCAATTAAATTTGGTTCATTGGTTGATAATCCTCTGCATTGCATGTCGTCTTCTCCGTTCTTATTGCACCGTGTTGTTTTTTTCTATTTTGGCTATTAAATATTTTTTTTAATTAGAAATATTTATTTTATTAATACCTTTTTATGTTTTAGAAAAAATTATTACGCCAAAAAAATGTATAAATATAAAAACAAAAAGGAAAAACTATAAAAATAGTACTATTTTAAAAAATTAATAAAAAATAAAACAATTAAAAAATATGTAAAAATAGTCTTATTTATACATTTTTTTAATACAAAAATTATATGGATAATATTAAAAATTCATAAATTTATTCCAATTCTACACTATTTAATCCCATTCAAATTAAATGTGAGTTTCTATAATCCATCAATTAATCATATTCAAATTAAACACAAAAAAATTAATTTCATCTCATTCATAATTTCATCTTATTACTAATTTCACGGCACCTCATTCCTAATTCGACCTTACTATTAATTTCACTCAATCTATAACTATTATCAAATGAGTCCTTAAAGTATATGATATTTGATTACCTTGTTTGGATTAGGTTTTTTATTAGCAAATTTGTTAAAATATAATTTTTTTGAAAAAGTATATTTGGTGAATTTTAGTGGTGACTTAAATGCTAAAAATTATTTGACTTAAAATAAATTTAAGCCAAAAGAAAACAACTATCTATCAAACGAGATCTATATTTAAAATAGTTTTATATTGAATATACATATTTATTTGATAAATTTAAACGACTAAATTCTTAAAGTATAATTCTTATAAAAAGTAAATGTGCATGATAAAAAAATATATTACATCTTTAGAAATGCATAAAGGAATTTTAGGTTAATAAGAAAAAAAAAAAACAAAAAGACAAAAAAACTGAGGTTGCTTTAAAATTTTAAGTTAAAAGACTTTAAACTCAATTTTAAGTCAGAAACCAACTGAAACCTTAATGTGGATTTTTATTGTTTATTGAGTGTCGGCAATGTCTCGCGTTTATTTAATGGATTTTTGTCTTCACAAGTTGCCAAGTTAAAGCATGCAACACATGATATATGGTCCATGATCTGCAAAAGAAAGATTGAAAATGACTGCAAAAATAAATTTGTTCATTTATTTGACAAAGTATGTGAAAAATACCTACTATTTTATTAATTTAAATTACGAATTTGATTGTTAAATGTATAATGAGTTTTATAATTGAACCAAGGGTAAATTACACTGACCCCTTGAGATTTTGAACAAAAATAGAAACCTTTCATGTGATTTTAAAAATTACACTAACTTCTTATCATATTTAATTTTATGAGTAATTTGGCATTAAATTTCATTTTAAGTTTCATTTTATGGGTAGTTTTAACATCAAATAAGTTCAACCGTTCAAATTTTTAACAGAAATCACTGTCACCACCCCAAAACCACCCCACCTCCAAAACCACCCCCACACCCTGCCGCCAACCGCCTTAAACCCACACCGCTGCCACCGCCGACCCCCACACCGTCGACCCTCTTTCTCTGGTCTCTCTCTCTACTCTCTGCCCTCTCTCTCTCTTTCTCTCTCCCTTTTTCGTCTCTCTCTCTCTCCTCTCTGTCGTTTCTCTCTCAGCGCGGGGTCGACGGTGTGAGGATCGGCGTTCGGCGGCGTTGGCGATGAGGGGTTGGTTGTGGCGCTGGTCACCTCTCTCTCTCTCTGTTTTATATATATATATATAACCTCTGTCGTCTCTCTCTCTCTCTCTCTCCACCACCAACCCCTCACCGTCGTTAACCCTCTCACCGTCGCCACCGCGCGACCCCTACACCGCCGCCACCGTGTGACCAAGAGAGAGAGACAACATAGATGTGAGAGAGAGAGAGAGAGGGAAAGCAGAGGGAGGGAGAGAGAGAGAGAGCTGAGAGAGAGAGGGCAGATAGCAGAGGGAGGGAGAGCGAGAGAGATGGCATAAAGGAGAGAGAGAGAGAGTCACGACCCATTTTCATATATAGCGTCCGTGGCCGGTCAGTGAGTCAAAACCCACCAAAAGCCTCTTTCTTTCTTTATTTTCCATTCTTTCTTTTGAATTTTGCCGACTAAATTATTTTTTTTTCATTTTTCTTTCTAAATGATCTCATTTAAATCATTCCAAATTTTGAAATCAAAATAACTTATTTATTGAAAGATATTATTTTTCAATAAACATTCCCAGTAAATCATTTCAAAACCTCCAAAACGTCTAGCAGTGCATTCGACATTCAAATATTATAATTAGATACAAGAGTTGAAATACAATACAGAAATTGAAATGAATTCTAAACTTTCTTTCTCAGCTGCCATTTTCTTCATTCCATCATGCATCACCTGAAATGTTTCAACGTTCATTAGCATAACTAGTGTGAATTTAATGATATCTGAACTCTTAATTATTACACAGTGCTAGAATG
This sequence comes from Heliamphora exappendiculata, assembly GCA_034768845.1. Classification (NCBI taxonomy): domain Eukaryota; kingdom Viridiplantae; phylum Streptophyta; class Magnoliopsida; order Ericales; family Sarraceniaceae; genus Heliamphora; species Heliamphora exappendiculata. The sequence goes on along the minus strand of JAOTRH010438765.1, from coordinate 20,626 downwards.
ATATACATATTAAACGGTTAACCAGAATTTGGTATGGAGCAACCCCACATTTTATACGGTGGACATGATCATTCCTTATTACCACCTGGCTGTGGCTCCATCATTGTTGCCTCGCCTCGCTGGTATGCTTATCGTCTCTCAACGGCTATGACGCCGTTTAACCAATCATTCTTTCATGCATAATTTTTCATTCGTTTTCATTTTTTCATCCTTCTTTTTCATTTTCATCATTCATTTCTCATTCATTTTCATCATTCGTTTTCATTATTTAAGAATGTAACATATCAAGCATCCACATGAAATAAAAACTAGTTCAGATATCAAAGACTCACATGATCTAGCAGGATTTATACAAACAACTGTGGCAAGAATTTCTAAGCCTAGACAATAACACATAAAGAAACAATGCTTTAGTTTTTATTTCCAAAGGTTACAGCGTACTCTTGTATATTTTTCTTAAGAACTTAAAATATAGTTATTTTTATAAAATGAATTCTAATTATTAATTTTCGTAACACAATCTTATGAAAGTTGAATATTAATTTAAACTTATAAAAATCTTTAGAATTTATTTCTTAACTTCATAAAATTTATTACATTTAACTTAACATATTTTATCAACTCAAAAATATATATAAAGAAATTTAGGCAAAACTCTCCTTTTATTTGAATCTCTAATAAAATTCCAGAAAATCTTTAAAATATTCAACTTCTAAAAATGTTTACAATTCTAATAAAAGTTAAGTTTTTCTATAAAATTTATTCATTATTTTTAATTCAAAAGTATTTTAGTAACCCTAATTTTTAAGCTATATATAAAATTAAGTTATAATACTTATTTTACTTAACTTTCAATATTTTGGGTATAATATTATATTGCTATTTTATATTAAATAAAACTTTTTATTCTTAAGATAATTAATTGTATCAAAATAATTTGACTAACTTATAAAATATTCAATGTTAGGCAAAATAAACTGTTTTTATATGTAAACTCATAAAATGTAAATTTTTGATTCGGGTTCGCCGGAAGCGTTTTTTGATGATCGACACCGTTTACTGACGGAGTTAGGTCACCAAAGGGTTAGACCCAAGGGTATCCAGTGGCGGTGGCAGTGGGTGATATCAGAACATTGCATGACAAAAACATGAAATTTTTGGGTATAAAAACGTGAGAGATGAAACAAGTAAGTACGGGGGGTTTCAAGGGTTTATTTCTTAAACTTTAGTTAAAAATTTATAACATTTATTATTTTTAACTTAAAACTTACAAAACCTTATAGTTAATTTATTTGTTCAAATTTAGTTTTATTTTATAGAATTATTATTTTTAACTTAAAATATTTTATCAATATTTGGTTTTTGTATCATATCAAAGACCAAGTTAAAGTTTCTTCAACATATATACTTACACTAATTAAAGACTTTAAGGAATTAAATCCATTCGGTTAAGGGCAACTTTAATAGGTTTTTAAAACTATTATTACAATAATGCCCCCATTAATTGTATTTATATTATAATCAATTGAATATTGAATATATATATATGTGTGTGTGTATGTGTTTGTATATTTATGTATATATATATTTTTATTACTATTAGGTTTCTATTGTAATTAAACATCATTATTTTTCATACTAAATTTTTAATTAATTAAGTTTTATGTATGTAATCGTAATTAAAGAGTCATTAATGTACTTATTTTTTAAATTATTTATTTATTTTATTTAATTAAAAATTTCGAGATACTACTGAGAGGGTTTGGGTAATGGTTTGGGGGTGGCTTGGGAGGGGTAAGGAGGGTGGTTTTCAGGTGGTTTGGAAGTGGTTGTGGGCTGGGGTGGTTTTGGAGTTAATTTTAGGATGATTTTTATTAAGTATAACAAAAATTTTAGCAGTTAAACTTATTTGATATTAAAATTAAATTTAAAAAAAAATTAATATAATTTTTAAAATTATATAAAAAAATTTTATTTTTATTTAAAATTTCAGAAAAAGTCATTGTAATTTATCCTTGAACCAACTAAAGAGTAGGTAAAGGGTAGGTATATATTCTTTATCCATATTGTCAAATAAACGAGCAAATTCCAACTCTAATATGCATACTCCACTTCCGTGCGTAGCCGCAAATGGATTTTTCAGTTCACACAATTTGCACACTAAGGCATCGTTGACTTTTAAGTTGAGTTTTTTTTATCTTTTTAGTTAAAGTTAAAAAAATTTAAAAAATTTGTTTAAAATTCAAAACTTTTAAACATTTTAACTTTTTAACTTTTATACATAAAATAATTGTATTTTTTTTTTTTTAAATATCATAACTTTTAAAGAATAGGCATTCTTCATTCACCTTTCAAATAAGTGAGCAAATTCGAACTCTAATATGCACACTCCACTTTCGCGCATAGCTGTAAATGGATCTTCCAGTTCACACAATTTGCAAACTAAGGCATATGGTTATACTCTAATTAATATTTTTTTGTCAAAAATAATATTTTTTTATTTAAAAATCTATCTATATTTATAAATTTAATAAAAAATAATTAAAATGCTCACATGAATTATTGCTAAGAATGACAAGTGACAACCAAAGAAAAGAGCAGCGATTAATAAAAGTTGAAGGATGAACACTTGGCATCGTAAGAGTGAGCCTTATTTTAATTTAATTATAAGTAATTATTATTGGTTCATGAAAGTTATTAGTAGTTATAAAATTTTCTTTATAAATAGGCATGTAATAATCATTGTAAGACACCAACTTCATCAATCTACAACGAATTTTATCTTTTCTATTTTTATCTTTCATTTTGTACTAGGAATAACGTAATATAGATGGTTCTTGATCTTTAAAAATTTTCAAAAGAGAATACTCTAACACTTTCCAAACAGCCGTAGGCGAATGGGTAACATTTTCTTTCTTGTAATATTTATTTTTATTTTACGAAAATTAATAAAATCTCGTTTTATTAATCTTTGATCCTTTATTTTCTTGCCACAATGTCATGATTTGTTCAGCTATTTTAATTTTTAATAAAATCTTAAAACCATGCATTGAATCTTCGTTTCGTCGCATTTAACCTATCAACGTCGATTTCGACGAAAAAGATTATTTTATTTTTGTAAACAAAAATTGACGGTAGAAGAAAGGTGTTGGGATTTTGTGTCACAAATTCCCTACGTAGCAAAAATATGAACGTAGACTTCAATCCACACAAAACAAGTAAAGAATAAGAACGATAATAAGAACACGAATATACGTGGTTCGGCTTACTGCCTACCTCCACGGAACAAGAAGAAAGAATCCACTATTAGCAATAAGAATTACAATCACTCTTTCTCACACACACATTATATCTGTGGCCTCAAACTTGAGCCTCTCACCGTCTCTCTATGCACTTTCTAGTCTCTTTTATGAGCACTCTCAAGTGTATAGACGACCTCCTTAGACTTCTTAGGTTTCTAAGAAACATAAAACCCTTATATAGGCAGTCCTTAGGTCAAAACTTAACCCTAACCGCCGCACAAAAAACGCCAGTGCGCCTAGACCGATCGATCCGTCTAACTGACCGATCGATTCGTCTTTCAATGGTCTTGATTTCTCTGCCTTCTGCAGAGCTCTTGCGCTTGTGTCAACCCACTTTTCAGTCTTCCAATGTTATCCGGACGTCCTACCAAGCATGGATACCAAAATTCAAGACACCAAACCAATAATCTCCACATTAGCTCGAATTTCTGAACCAACTCTATCTTGAAGATCTGCCATTTGCCTCATCCTGCACCCCATTCATAGGTATGGGTGCTCCACCTTATTTGTTCATCAACCTGAATGAACTTGGACCAAATTCAAGCCACACTTGAACTTGACCCTCTTGCAATCAACTAGCCTCTCGTTCTTGGGCAGTCTTTCAAACTCCCAAGTCTCAGCTTTCTGTAGTGACTCCACCTTCTCTGACAACGCTACTTGCTTCGAACCTCTGCCTGATCTTTTCGTAGCTTTCCTATGACCTGAAGATTCTCCACTGATCTGTTTCTACTGCTGTTGATTTGAAATATCTTTACTCGATTTTCTGGGTGAACTTTTATGACAGAACTCCACCTCGATTGTTGCACCCTTCTTCTGACTTCCTGACATACTCTACTTGTTAGCCTGACTAAGCCTCAAATGTCTGTATCTTGTGCCATCCCTACTAGATTCTTCTTGTGTGGTAGTGGTAACTCCACCATTTGCTGTGAACTCGTAACCTAGAGAATCCAATGTTCCCAAAGAAATTAAGTTTTTTTTAACCCCAAAACATGCCTGACATTCGCCAAAGTCCTCACAATCCCGTCAAACATCCTAACTTTGACTGTACCTATTCCAATTGACTGACACACTGAGTCATTCTCCATTAGAAAAGTACCTCCGTTGCAAGACTTATACGAGTCAAACCATTCTCTATCTGGACACATATGGTATGAGCATCCTGAATCTAATATCCATGATTTCGACAGAAAATTAAAATTAAAATCTAAAGAAACTAAAAGTGCATCTCCGTCCATCTCACTATCTGACGATTCTTCGATAAAACTGACGGAGTCTGCAGGCGCTTTTCCACTCTTCTTTTCTTTCCCATGTTGCTTCAATTCTTGGCACTAGCTCTTAAAGTAACTAATTTTGTGGCAATAGATGCATTCCACGTTCTTCCTTGCATGTGACTTGGACCGAAATCTACATTTATTGGAACCCTATTCACTGGACCTACTCCTTCCTCTACTTGACTCAGACTTAGCCAACAACAGTCCGTTTGTATCTGATTTACCATCCCTCTTCATCTTCTCACGTGACAAAAGAGCACCTATGACCTCTTCATGTTCTATAGTGTCCTTTTCGTACATCAGAGTCGTCATCAGATAATCATAGAATGTTGAAAGCGATGCCAATAGGAGTATTGCCTTATCCTCATCAGCAACCTTTACTCCAAACTCGGATAACTGTGTGATGAGCATATTAAATACATTGAGATGTTTCAAAAGGCTTATGCATTCCCTCATCTGTAGTCCATACAGTTGCTTCTTCACGTACAACTTATTGATCAGATTTTTCTCCATGTAGAAACCTTCTAGTTTTTGTCAAATCTCGTGCGCTTTCTCCACATCATGCATGTTGTGAATAACCTCGTCTCCCAGATTCAACAGAATCAAACTCGCGGCCTTGGAATCAATGTCCTCCCAATCGTCATCGGTCATCTTCTCTAGCTTTCTTACCTTGCCGAGTAACGTCTTGGAGACCCCTTGCTGGATCAGCACCTCCTTCATCTGTCTCTGCCATAGGGTGAAGTTATTTTTACCGGTAAACTTTTCTACTTTATATATGAGGTTCACCATCTTTACTGCAATCGAGTGATCAAGCCAATAGCCAATGCTCTGATACCAGTTGTTGGAATTTTGTGTCACAAACCCCCTACACAGCGAAAACAGGAGCGTAGGCTTCAATCCACACAAAGCAAATAAAGAACAAGAATGATAATAAGAATACGAATATACGTGGTTCGGTTTACTGCCTACCTCCACGGGACAAGAAAAAAAATTTACTATTAGCAATAAGAATTACAATCACTCTTTCTCACACACACATTATATCTGTGGCCTCAAACTTGAGCCTCTCACCGTCTCTCTATACGCTTTCTAGTCTCTCTTCTGAACCCTCTCAAGTGTATAGATGACCTCCTTAGGCTTCTTAGGTTTCTATGAAACATAAAACCCTTATATAGGCAGCCCCTAAGTCAAAACTTAACCCTAACCGCCGCACAAAAAACGCTACTGCGCCTAGACCGATCGATCGGTCTTTAGACCTAAGACCAATCGATCCGTCTAACAGACCAATCGATCCATCTTTCAACGGTCTCGGTTTCTCTGCCTTCTGCAAAGCTCTTGCGCCTGTATCAACCCACTTTTCAATCTTACAATGCTATCCGAACGTCCTACCAAGCATGGATATCAAAATTCGAGACACCAAACCAACAAAAGGCACAATAAGTTGAAATGAAAAAATGAAACAAACGAAATGACAAGAAAAAAAAATATATGTGATGTGAAATTAAGCCAAAACAATGGCTGCAAAATAGTAGTTAAAATATGCTTGCATAAAAATATTGTGATGCACAATTTCGACCAAAATAATGGTTAAGAATATACTCCCAATATAATTGGGGGGAGGGGGCAATTTCATAAACCAAAAATTGCTTAATTAAATATTATTTTGTCAAAAATACAACGCCAAAGAATGGCGACAAAAAAAAATTGACATAAAAAAATAATAAATTTGATTTCACAAAAATGCTTTGTCAACATGGGAAAAGGCCTGAAAGGCCTGTTGACTACAAAGAATAGCAAGTCAATTTTTCATTATTGGGAGAAATGACTTAATGTGCTCTATGTTGATATTATTGAAGAACTCAAATGGGAATATTATGTTTAAGCATATTTTGTCAGAGAAGAACTACCAAAGAGCCTCGCTAGCAGCGACTCAATAGGTGAATGAAATAGATGTGCCATCTTCAGAACAACATTATAATAAACTTCTGAACAATTTCCTTTCTTTCCTTGTATATATATAATCTTGGCTTAGGATTGTTTTTTGTTTGATGTTAGATTGATTCAGCTAAACAAATATAGGGGTCTAAAGTGATTTGTTGGAGTCAGTCTTGCTTGGTGAGAGCTTTGTTTTAGTAGCTCACCCAAGGATAGGTTCTGTCCTCTATTTGGTTATGTCCCCAAGCATTTTACACATTCTTCACTACCCTATGTTTCACATGTAAATCTAATCGCTCATGTCCCAACCACAGTTGGGGAATTGTCAATTTTTTTTGTATGCTACAATAGCAGCTATGCTAGGCACTAGGAAGGGGAGGAAAAACTGCTTGGATTCTACCGATTATTCTTATTTTTATTTTCATTAGTCGTAATACTTGATTGTTGCTGCTCATGTGCTAGCACTTTTGGCTTTGTTGAAGAGTATAGGGTTAAAAGTATATGGGTTTATGGGCTTTTAGGTTTTATGGTGTGCCTATAAATATGAAATTTGTGAAGTTTTAGAGTTATACAAAAAATTATAAGAACAATTAAATAAGCTAGTTAGTAGAGAGAAGGAAGATGGGTGTTGTACTTTTTTTCATTTGACATAGTAAAATATTTTTTCTCTCACTCGTGGTCATAGGCCGGTGTGAGCCGAACTACGTAAATCCTTGGTGTTGATTATTTTTTTCATTTTTGTGCATGGTTTTTTTGGTTTCATGTATATTTTGACAGGTGAAGAACATTGGGATGGAGATACTAGATTTCTTTCAGCCTCAAAATCATCTCAGATGATGCCGCCATAAGAACAAGCTTGCTTTAAAACTATAGAAGATTGGGCTGGTCAGTTGATGCTGCTCATTAATGCCCAAGGAAATGAGACTTACTAGTCTCATTGTTCTACAGAAAATGTCCTTTAATTTGATTCATTGTCGATCAAAAGGCCTAATACCTATTTTCTGACGTTAACAAAAAAAAAAAGCAGCATCCAGAAGTGGAAAAGAAACCGAGACTCTTGGGCGGGGGTGGCAGGAAAAACTAACAAATATCCAAACAAAAGTTGAAACTTTATAATTCCAAATTTTAATTTGATTAATGGATTGTAGGAACTCGGACCTAAAAAAACTGAAGAAAAACTAAAACGGTTCAATCTTATAATAAGTCTCACAAATGAAATAACTTAACCATCTAGAGGTGTATGGTAATCAAACGCTTAAAGCTTACTTTTGTTTACTTTTTTTTATTTTATTAAAAAATAAATAAAACGAAAGGTGTTTGGCAACCTAGCTTTTTAAGTTAATCTTTTCAATGATTTTTTTTTTGGAGCTTAGTTGTTGGAGTGGGGTTTATGAATTTATAAAATTCTCGTTCGGTTTGTAGTTATTATTATTATTATTTTGCTTAAAGCTTTGAAAAAATCATCGGTAAAATTATTATTTTTTACTAGCGGTTTTATTGTTATCTTTTAATTCAACATATTTTTTACTTGTTTAATTTAAAATTCAATGAAGCAAAAAAGTAAATTTAAAATTGAGTTGTCAAACGGGCGTTAAATCAGAAAATCATCTTTCAGAACTGAAGTATCGGCTAATCTAAGAAACAAGAATGGAGAAAATCTATAATATAATGAAAAAATTATCTTGCCTGCAGTCCCCAAATTTCAAGGCCATGTTTGGTTGGGTATCATTGGGCCAAATTAGAATATGTGAGAATAGTCTCGTATAAAAGTGTTTGATTGAACTATTTGTTAAGAAAAATGAATCTCACATAATAAATTTTAATTTATTAGTTTTGGAGTAAGGGAGAAGGGGGTGATAATTAGAATTACATATTTGCCTTTCTTTCAATAAATTTACATCTTAAATGCAGGTTTATTAATTCTGGAATTAAGATCGTTTTTTTATACAATATTAAATTATATTTCACTTAAGTAATGTTAAACTAAACAATAGACTATTTATCCATAAATATAATACTCTCAATCAAACACATTTTAATACATGCAATCTACGTTATTAATGTGTTTTATAATAGTTCACCTACTAATAATTCTAATACACTATTATGCTCATAGATTTAATTCTTCAACCAAACATGACTCATGATATCAAGCTCATATGCAAGTTGAAGAACACATAATTATGCCCAGGAGAACTAGCTAATTGACAACAAAATCTAAAATATCATGTTCGTTTTGAAGGATTAAGAAATCTTGAATTGGATTAAAAAGTACGTACAACTCAAAAATTTTAAAATTTATCTCTTCAATTTGTTTATTTCGCATTTAAAGAACCGGATTGAATTATTAATCACAAGAGATTAGGAGTTCAAAATTCATGGAATTAGTTGTTCTATCTACCTGAAAGATTATTTATTCCCTCCAAATTATCTTTCTTCATATCTCACGATAAAAAGTAAATTTTCAATTCTTATTTTTTGTTTTTTCTTACTTGAACAAAAATTATTCTAACACTATTATAGTATATACATAATCACATTTATTATTTTATGATATTTCAAAAATTCACGAAATTTATATATTACTTATTTCTTCTATTTCCTAATTCAATCAAGTACGTTTAATATGATCTAAAAGTACTAATCAAAAGAGCATTATCAAGAGAAAATTCCACTTAATGCATGCCATATGGTATCCATTTTGAATGTGATTTATCCGTGAAAAAGCAGTGCCCATCATTCATTAAGTAGTATCCATTTGAAATGTGATTGATTAATAAAATGGGTCCAATTATTTTGGTGTTGGTGGTGTTTGTCTCAACAATAGAAGAGCATAGTAATTAATGGTCAGCACAAAATACCTAAAAAGGTTTTGATGATTAAATTAATATATTAAATAATACGGTATAATTATAAGTATTAAATATAAGTAAAGTTGCGACCCATTACATCAATATTTATAATTGCATCATAATATTTTATAAACTAATTTAATAAAATAATTTTATCATTATACTATCATTATAAAATATTATGGGAGTATTTGACAAATTTAGTGCTATTAATTTTTAATTTTTTATTATTAATTTTAACTGTAAATTATAAATTTTTTTAATTTTAATTATAAATTATAATTTTTATTAAATATTTATAATTTTTATTATAAATTATAATTTATAAACTATTAATTTAAAGAAACACCCGGTCTGCTCCTAAATTCTTTTCCTCAATTGGACCCCAGCATTCCCGGCATATCCAAGTTTTACATTTCTCTTTGTCTTTATCCTTTTTTTCCCCCATAAATTTATACCTCATCTCGAATTCTCGATTTTGGTGGAATATGCGGGTCCAATAGTCTCATACAAGCCATCGCCGCCACGTTCCTCTTTAACCGCCGCCGCCACCACCAGCCGCCGCACGTTAATAGGAGCATAAATCGATCGCTTCCAGCTGCCAAAAAGCACCCTCTTAAACTGGACCCGGATAAAATCCCTCCCACACATTCCAAGATCAACTGCAACCCTACATTTACATCCTACATTTATATACACAAATCTCTCAGCCTCTTTCCCTCCGTCTTCAACTTCAACTCTCTCTTCATTTCCTTCTCTTATTAAGAGCCCTACACCTTCTCTTATCTCTTGCCGTAGCCATTTTGCTTCCTCCCATTCCCCGTGTTCTTTTTCCCCCAGAAATTTCTTAATCCGAAGCGTCCTATCTTTCTTCCTCTACTCTTTGAGCTGGTATAGGATTAGTTTATTGCACTTTTCTTCATCCGGGTGCATCAAATTACGAATCTCCTCGCTGATACTTTGCTGTGTTTTGTTTTATATTGGAAGGTTTGATTTGATTTGATTTGATTTGATTCCGTTGGGTTGTCTTCAATTCGTGGATTTTTTATTTCTGATTTGGATCGGGAAGTGGGATCTATATTGTTTTTGATCTGTCATGGGCGCTTTGGATGAGGGGCATTTCGATGAGGAGCTAGAAAATGGAGTGAGCCTTGGGTGTTGTATTGATCTGGGTTTGGAGAACGAGGCAGAGACGGCGGCCATTGAGGACGCTGTGAAAGTGCTGTTGCAAGGTTTGGGAGAAGATATCAATCGAGAAGGTATCCGAAAGACCCCACTTCGCGTGGCCAATGCCCTTCGAGAAGGATCCAGAGGTGTGACCGCATTCTTTTTTCTTGGTTTCCCCACATTTCCTTTCGGATTTACATAGAACCTCTGTTTCGGATATCATTGTTTGAACTTTGTATTATTATTATATTATTTTTTTGACGTGAATCTCATTGTTTCCTTCATTGCTAGATTGGGATTTATAGGCTATTATAGTTTACCATTTTGGTTAGAAAATACTATATGCACAGAGAAAATAAATTTGTTCACCCATGGGCCATGACAACTTAGGTGAACAATGCCTACTTTTCTATTGGTTTAAATTGTGGGCTCTAAGTGTCTATGAAGGGCTCTACAGTTTGGACCAATGAGAGGGGTATGATTCATCCACACTTTAAGTGGGTGAACAAAATTGGACTCTATGTACAAATACTCGACACAACCGATCACAGACCACTCGTGTGGGGTTTCTGTGTACCTCACTTGTGATTGATAAGCTCTATGCAATCATAGTTGATCCATATCTCAACACGCAGTAGTACTCAGAATAAATAAGTAAATAAATTAATTGAGTATTAATGGTTATCTGCATCCCAGCGCCTAAAGCATTGGATCTTTTGTGCAATGATGAATGCATTTGTAGATACTATCATCAAATGCATTTGGTTTCACGTGTGCCAGAAAGCCTAGACAAGGGGCCACCAAATTTGTCTATGAAGTAAAACATGAGAGTTAACATGATGTGTCTGTGGCATTATTGCATGTGTGCTTGTTTTCTTCAATACTTCTCCTGTGTGTGTACGTGCTTGCGTGTATGTGTACTAATGGAAGTAGTTGAATAGTTACTAGTTTAGTTTCAGTTTTTTCACTTCAATGGGAGGATGTACAGTTGTAGCATGAGGTCTTTGGTTCTTTGTTTGCTTCTGGTATACAAGGCAGTTTGACATACCAGATGTCACTATTCTGGATATTCTATTGAAGATCACCATTAGCACTAACAAAATTAATGGATTCAAGTGTTCTTTGTAGATATGTAGTCCTGCTTTACCTTTTCGGGCTCAGACTCAGAGTAGTTCAGTCATTGAAGAGACGGCTCTAATGGCTGATATTGGGCGGTAGAATTCTTTACTTAGCGTGTTAAGATACAAGGCATGTCTGCAATAAATGGGCCGTATACCATAATGATAAATTGATAATGCTCGTCAACTTTCGTCTCAATGAAGTTGGGTGATATGTCATGAAAGAATTTATTGCCTGTATGAGGTGGCTTACATCACATTCCCCACCTCCAACAGAAAGACTCAAGTTCAAGTCCCCTTAAAACTACCTGCTGAAAAACTATACTTTTTCTCCTTACAAATGACAAAGAAAATTTATTCCTGCTTCATATTACTTTATTTTATTCTAGTAAGCAGCCAAACAGAATCCTGTTGGAGCTAATTTGTAGGAGAGGGATTATCTCACATCATTTCAGTGAGAATCCCTAAAATGAAATATAAGTCCTGCGGATTAAAAAAAGAAGAAGAAAAGAAACAGAAATAAAGTCTCCAAGAATTTCATAAAGCCAAATAATTAAGCTCACATCAAGGTTCCTAAGCAAAACGAAATGAGCTTTTATTATAGCCGCGGTTGTGATAAATTTCCCATCCATTTACCGTGACCAAGTGGCTGGAAAACTTATAGACACTTATTTCTGGGATAGGTGGTAGGGTAGTTGCCCATTTTGGAGTGAGGAGACATGTGGACCATTGGGTGGTTGAGTTGTACCACTTCGTCGGTTAAGGCACTGTCCTTTGGGATGCTTTATTTTGTGAGGAATAAAAAAACTGACGAATGCACTTATTTTTGTTAGATGTGGTTGTTATGTTTCGCAGGGTGTAGTGCCACTGCATAATGTTTAATCTGCATCATAGTGACGCTGGTTGTCATGAATTGGGATATGCCATTGAAGGCTTGGTGTTAGGGCATTCGCATCACGAGGAAGTTATAATGGTGGCCAGTATGGCTTGATTGTCCTTTTAGTTTGGAATCAATAACGAATGTGGTGAGTTTGTTTGCCATGAAATTGTTCTGCATCCCTGTCACAGATGGCATAAAAATACACTTGTTTAGATATCAATTAAGAAATGATACAAGTTTAAAATTTGCTTCCACCTGACCCAGAGAATTTCAGCTGGAGGTGAAGATAGTGCTTAATATGGGCTCCTACATATGATATGGAAAGACAGAAGAGGCTAGTTGGTGGAGAAGGATAGGAAGGAGAGGTGAGAGGAGGGAGAGAGAGTAGTCTGCTCGTGTAGGTGTGGGTAAAATTAGACTTCTTGTGTATGGTTGTGACTGGGTAGGGATTTATGGATAAGTCTGCATATTTGGCCGAGGCACACGCTAAAGGCAAATAAAGGGTGTAAAAAAGGCCTGCGGCGTGTGGGCTGGTGTGAAGCCTGCACAACAAAGCCTGGTCCAAGCCCAAATTAGGCCCACTTCGAAGACCCTTGGGATGGGTCTGGGCCTATGTAGTGAAGCCCGAGCCTTCCCCACCCCACCCCACCCCATAGCCAGACCTGAAGCTCGACTCGTAAAACCCAAAAATTTTAAAAAGAAAGGGAAAAGGCCCGGCACGCCCATGAAGAGTTGGAAGTAGTGTCTCTACAAAGGCTGAATCTGAAACGCTAGTCAAATGAAGAGATGAATCCATAAAATGTAATCAAACTCTTCTGGTAGAAAATTAACCAATTTGCAAATTTAACATAAAATAAGCGCCAAGGATGAATGATGAAAACCCAAAAAGCTTGGTTTAAGGCATTGCATATCCAGTGCTAATATGTAGAATCAAACGAGACTGGAACATTGATCAGGACATCATATCAATATTGCCAAACATTATTTGTATCATCAATCCATAATTCTTTAAGAGATGAAATTTTAGTCACCTAGAATTGATAGCAAAGTTGTAAAATTTCTATATAACATGTGTAATCACACTTTTGTCATAATAATATTTATATTTTTTACGTTAAATTCCTTGTCTATTTGTTTTTTTTTGTGATTTTTAATTTAATTATCTATGGAATGTAAAAAAATAAAAATATAAAAACAAGCTTGAAAAGCCTGCGGCCTAGACCCGAAGGTCGAGTCTGTGGCCCGCCCAAAAGCCTAAAGCCCAAGCCCAAGCCCTAGCGCTTTAATCTAGACTTGTGCCCTTCATTTTTGGACCTAACCTAGCCCAAATTTTGGGGGGATCCGGGTGGACTTGGGCCCGGCCCGATAGCGTGCTGGGCCGGGTCAAATTTACACCCTTGACGATAAGCCGTGGGCTGATAAAGCTAAAGGCAGTGGATGTCCTTAAACAGTTAAAAGAGACTTGTGTCTCAAGATTTCTTTCTCATTTTCTCCCAGGTGCATTATAATCAAAATAGCTGAAGGTAGTCTACGAGGTTGGAGCATTGTTGTCAAATCGAGAATCGAATAGTGAATCAAAATTATCTTTCCTCGAATCATGAATTGTAAAGATTCGGTTATAAATTCTAAAATACATCAAAAAATATATCTAAAATAGTTAAATATTAAAAATGCATTATAAATATAAAAACGTTTAGTTATAAATTAATAAAAACTTGTTTTGAATGATGAACATATAATGTAATAGATAAGACACTTGCATCTAGAGTATGAGATGTGGGTCTGAGTTTTATTGTGATCAATGATCTTATATTTTATTATTAATTATATTATGATTTATAACGATTCATCGACACATTTTTAGATTTGGGGGCATCCAACCCAAAATCAATTGGCAATGGGTGGAGAGATCTCTAAATTATATGAATTAAACTTGAATGGCTTAAAAAAATAATATGGGATGCCTCTAATCTTATCCGCACATGTCGCTCAGTTATATGTGAAGATAATATAAAAATGAATGAAGTAGACACTAAGTAAAAACTTAACTCACAAAATCACTTTCACACAACTTTGATACTAATCATACCATACTGGAATTTATGGCTATCCAATCCAAAACCAATTACTATTTAATAGAGAGACATCTAGAATATATAAATAAAGTTAGGTGGCTTGAAAAAGTGACGTGGAACAAGTCTCTATAATGTAAAATTATAAGTTAGAAGGAACAAGAATAGAGACTTCCTTGGTGTTGAATCGATTCTTTAATTTATCGAATCGAATCGTATCGAATCGTGTGATACGTATCGTGAATCGTACTATTTTTGCTTTTTCTGATTTACCTCATCAATACGAATTGATTGTTAGATGAATTGAACCGAATTGTACGATATGTATTGTGAATCGTACGATTCTGATAATAGAGGGTTGGAGTTATGTACTGTGACCTCAAAATTCATGTGCTTCTTGTGGCACCATCCCTGGTAGATATTTTCACTCATAGGCAGGCCACCTGACCACAAACTTTCTGATGCCCCTGAATGATGGGTGATTTTGATTCGGCACAAACCTATCCATGCGGTCCCCTCCTGACCAGCACACAGGCCATATTGCTTCTTCTGTGGTGCAATTAACCAGAATATTTTCTGAACCGTCGATAATTAATATAACAATTCTTCCGATCTTTCATATTTTTGGGGCGGACCTTCCAAAAAATTTATTAATATGGTAAACAACTTTTGTACTGTTCTTTCGACCAGCAGTTTGGGATTTCACATCATATGCAATCCATTTTCTTCCTAAATGCGAGTCTTTTGTTTATGACAAATGCTCCAAGTTCTCAGTTCTCGTTTGTGTGTGCTTCTCTAAGGTTTAAGTTTTGGTGTCGTATAGTAGAGAAAGTGGCAATTTCATGATATATCCATTCAGTATATGATAGAACATGACAATTGCAGTTTCCTGATGACCATTTGATATGGCAATTACATCAAAGATAGTGCTATTTTTCGTTTGAGAACACCCAGATGGAAACCAAATATGCATCTCAAATGCTAGTTCAGAATGGGAAATTAGATCACTGGAATTTCAGAACACACGATACATCCTTACAAGATTGATTATATGAGGCTCCACCATTTTCTTAATTTGCTTGCATCCAAGGTACAAATATTTCTTTTGATTCCTCCGTATGCATTTGATTTTCTGCACAATTATTATGTATTTGTCCTTACATTATTTTGGTAATGATTTGATTGTATGAGGCTCCACCATTTTCTTAATTTGCTTGCATCCAAGCTACAAATATTTCTTTTGATTCCTCCTTATGCATTTGATTTTCTGCACAATTATTATGTATTTGTCCTTAACATTATTTTGGTAATTATTATATTAGGTTCAATCCTATTCCATTGATGGCTTGTAACATATTATTTTATGTTTGTTTCAAATGCCACTTAAACATTTGATTTTCTGTTCAGGCTTTAACACCCCTTGCCAGCTGTTAGTACGATCTCGATGATTTACCCTTTTTCTTTTCTATCACTTGTGAAATCTCAGAGAAACAAAGGACAGTTAAATAGATATAATCATATACCGGTTAAACATGCTTCTGTTATTATTGACTTGGAGTTGGAGGCATGTGCTGAGTTGTACATTTTACTACCTTTCAGGTTACAGAGAAAAGGTGAAAGATATTGTCCAAAGTGCTTTATTCCCTGAAGCTGGATTGGAAAGCGGAGTCGGTCATGCTGGAGGAGTGGGTGGGCTTGTGATTGTTCGAGATCTCGATCTCTTCTCATACTGCGAGTCTTGCTTGCTTCCTTTCCAGGTCAAGTGTCACATTGCGTATGTCCCATCCGAGCATCGGGTTGTAGGCCTAAGCAAGCTCTCTCGGGTGGCCGATGCATTTGCAAAACGACTACAAGATCCACAGCGTCTAGCAGACGAAGTGTGTGCGGCTTTGCAGCACGGAATCAAGCCAGCAGGTGTTGCTGTCATTTTACAGTGTTTTCACATTCACTTTCCAAGTTTCGAATCAGCCTTTCTCGAATCAAATTACCACGGATGGGTAAAGGTGCTCATCACTTCTGGTTCAGGAGTATTTGAAAACGAGAGGGCCGATATTTGGGGTGAGGTTCTGAGTCTTTTGAAATTCAGAGGCATAAACGTTGAGAAAATCCATCCCCAAGACTCAGCCAACAAATGCTGGTGCCCATTTCAGGCAACCTCTAAAAGGGCACCAGCCAATTCAGGAATGACTTCTGCAGTAGCTTCAATTCTTCGGTCTTTGGGGGAAGACCCATTAAGGAAGGAGCTCCTAGGAACTCCTACTCGTTTTGTGAAGTGGCTGATGAATTTTGAAAATTCTAATTTGGAGATGAAGCTGAATGGCTTAGTTCTCGGTCGAACGAATGCTCTTAAATCCATTGGCAGTGTAAGTTCGTACGATGAACACATCCAGTCTGAGCTAAACTTGTCGTTCTGGTCCCAGTGTGAACACCATCTTCTTCCCTTTCACGGCGTTGTGCATATAGCATACATCTGCACGGAAGGAGCCAATCCAATTGGAAAGTCTCTCTTACAATCAATAGTCCATTTCCATGGTTTCAAGCTCCAAGTACAGGAAAGGCTCACCAGACAGATAGCCGAGATGGCTTCATCAGTGCTAGGTGGAGACGTGATGGTTGTGGTGGAGGCTAACCACACTTGCATGATTTCTCGAGGGATCGAGAAGTTTGGGAGTAACACCGCTACGTTTGCTGTGTTGGGCCGGTTTTCAACAGACCCCAGCGTGAGGGCAAAGTTTTTGCAGAGCATTCCGAACTCTACTACAGCTGGAGGATAAACTCTAATCCGAAGACCATTGGCATATAATATCTTTTCTGGCAAAATTGTCCATCTTTTTTTGATACTTTCTTTGGCTGTCTTTGGCCATCTGTTGTAGCTCAGGTATGGCAGAGACAATTCAGAAGCAGGGATACTGTGGTCACTTGAGAAGCCACGAGATTGTGTCTTGAAAATTATATATTCTTCTATTCTAATGCCTAGAAAATCATCGGATATGAAATTTTCATGTGATTCAACGACCTTTAATGCGACCTTTAATGCATTAGAATAGAGGTTATGTACTTCTCTGAGACAAAAGATCTCTGCTCCCTTGAGAGAGTCCAAAATGGTAATGGTAAGGAGAGATCCCGTTTCTACGTCTCTGTCTGTGGCATTAAGGTCTTGTACTAATGGGTAGCGATGATTTTTTGGTTACAAGGTTGTGCCTTATTTTTAGATATTTTTACACGATTCCGTTTAAATGTCCTTGGAATTTCAATTTTTCTTTAGCATATTGACTAATGCATAATAGCCGATCTTCATTTAAGTTAAGATATATCATTTCTCTTGGAATCTGCGTTTGTGTTTGAGATGTCTAAAAAGTTGAATTTTTAAAAAATTTAATTTTTTTTCAAAAATAAAATAAAAACAAAAAATTGTTCGGAATTGGATGTGCCGGTTAATTGTTTGGAAAAAGTTGTTAGATTGGACTTTTGCATTTTTATTTTTTGTTAAAATGTTTATTGTGTTTTATTTTTATTTTTAAATTGTATTGTTTGAAATAATGTTCTTTTTTAGAGTAGCGCTGTGTTTTATTGAGGATATTATAAACATTTCATTCAGAATAAAATTAAATTGTTTAGGATGTAAATAATTTTTTTTTAAAGAAAAATAATTGTCCTTCTGGGATGTCAAAAAGTATGAATGAAAGGTTGGTTTTTTAATATAAAATTGGAAATCTTTTTTATCCCATCAATAAATTTGGGGAAGAAAATAAAAAAAATACAGAAAAGACCAGACGAAAATCAGACGAAGAGAAACCTATCATTTTTTTATAGTTTCTTCCTCAAATTCATGACCCACACAAGGCCTAGAGGTTTATGGGTCTCCAAGTATCTGGCTGTTTCTAAAGGACTAGCTCCGTTAACAATAATGGAGTTGGTTCTTTTCAAGAGATGTTCTATGCTTTGGTGCACTGCACATTTCCGTGATGGCCACTCAATCCATATTTTAGGATAGGAAGAGTTGCCATTTTCATTGCATTTTATGCTATGGTTTTGACATGCATGAGAGAGGGAGAGTTTTGCTAGAGTTCGAATCTCGGCAGAAATAAATACAAGTAGAGATGAATTCGTTTTTGAGTGAAATACAAGATCGAGAAGAAATTATTCACAACTTAAAGCACTCAATAAGGGCGTATAGAAACCACTGTCAAATATACACAAGCACGTATATAAACACAGACATCGTCAAATATACAAGCGGTCATTTATAATGTGTTTCGGATTATATGATCATGACTTACTGAAAATTAGATGCAGACAAGTTAATTGTAATCCAAGCCCAGCCACAGGTGGCGAATCGAGTGCCAATCTATACGAGTGTTTGATGGAGGGGCACATTGCATATGGGCATGGTGGGTTCGGGTTCCATGAATATGGGCTGCGATTATGGCAATTCCGATGACAAATAACAGGAATATTAGTGCCAGTAGAGATACTGAACATACCTGCATTTAAATATTGCAGTCAGAACAGTCTGAGGAAGATGTCAAAGGGATAAAAAAAATTAATAGGGAATGGACCACCCATGAACTATCGAACTCCACTTCAGTCATTTAAACAGTTCGGTCATGGCATCAAAGCCGGTACCATATGACATCAATCATTGCTGTAAATTCGTGACACAGCAGATTATGCCATGTGAACAAGCATGTAAGACCTTACAAGTGAAATAGAGGTGAAGTGAGAAACATGCTAGAATTGTAACACCCCAGCACTTGAAAGGCCAGGGGTTAGACATGCAGTAAACAAAGAAAAAATATGCAGCCAAAGGTTTGGAACCCTCCCCCAACCCTTTATAACTCGTCCGGTGGCTGTGAGTTGGCTGTCCCACATCGGTGAGATGGTGTGGTGATGAACCGTGTATATACGAACGTGTGAGAATAGGAGTTAACTTCCTAACATGGTTTTGGAGAGCATGACGAGGCTCCTCTAGAGGTTGCTCGGACCATTCTCGGGGCGGGTGGTCACAATAATCTTCAATAGACAGTGGACAACTTGATAGTCATGGTGACTTTCACACGCAGGCATGGATAATAGAGAAAATAGGGACCAACAAAACAGCAACTCCAAGCTTACCGAGTGACTATTACCAGATTTTCCTCATCTTTACCAACCTAATGAGCTCCCCAGCTTTAACTTTTATAACCTTTGACTTCTATATCCACAAGGAGAACTCTCCAATCAGCTTTAACACCTATCGGGTACAATCTAGGTTTTCTTCCTTGGAATATTCTAGTGATGCCACTCAAATAGCGGAAGACACATCACCCTTCTAGAAATATTGTTGAATTTAACTAATCCGGTAATGCATTCCAGAAGTGGAACTGGATTGGCTTCACTATGAAGTCTATTTCATTATGGGACTCAGAATTTAATCACTTGGCATCATGCAAACTGTTGCAGCTTGAAAGGTAGAATTGAGCCCCCCACCCCACCCCGGCAGGTCGACAAAAGCCAGAGTGTGATACTGACATTATTGCACAAAATGCATAGTTAAGAGAACTCAACAACGACAGGGCCTTGAAGTGGGATGACCCAATATGAGCGTAAATGCGCATCTCAAAAGTTTATAGTTAAATTTGAGGCCGTTTATTGATAACAATCTGGCTAACACAGGTTCAAGTCTGGGCCTCGTGCCAACTAAGATGGAGATTGTTTGTAACCAGTCCCTCCATCCTAGAACCTTTCTATTGATGGGACCAGCAATAGTGCTTTACTGCAAACCCCCCCACCCCCCAACGCAACACCAAAAAAAAAGCACCTAAATTGGCAATGACGTGGAATGTGTTGGAATCTGTGAATTTCATTAACCATTGAAATCCAGATTTCAATAGCTGGAGCAATTACAATTGAATTGGCATTCAATTGCAATTGAAGCCTGGAAACCAACAGTCATGAGTGGCTATTGATTTCAGGGGATAACCCTCCATAATGGAAAGGCTGGTTGGCTTCTCTCAGAGGAAGAGGAAGGGGCAGGCTCACGGAGAAGA
>JAOTRH010438754.1:0-33504 GCA_034768845.1 Heliamphora exappendiculata | reverse complement strand
ACAGTCAGCAAGGGTTGCCCGTCTCTCCAACAATCCCCGAAACAGATTAACGTTCAGGGCATCAGGTCGACCAGGCATGGGAGTTCGATGAACACTGCATATGCATGCAAAAATACAGATGAGATATACATATTAAGAACCAATGATATTTTCAAGTCTAGCTCTCTTATTTGATTTTATAAACCAGTCCCTAGCGGAGTCGCCAGAAAATACTGTGGCGTTGGGATTTATGGATTCTGGAAAATGTTTCAAAAATAAAGAAATTCAAAGATGTTTAGAAAATATTTTAACACCTTAAAAATTAATTTTAAAAATTCTTTTTCGTTGAAAATAGAGTCGCCACTTAATTTTTTTTAAAAATTACGAAAAATTAAAAAAAATAGCTACTGATCTTGAAAACGTTAACCAGATAAAAAGGGTTCGGGAGCTAAGGTGCGAATCGGAGAAGGTGTTAGGCATCCCGTTCGCCTAATCGTAAGGTTGGCCTCTACTAATCATCATTGGTTCTTTAATATGATTTCTCAAATGCATGCAAATAAGAAAAGTGGAGGCAAAGAGAGAACATCCAAAATTAAATATGAAAAATACATAAGATATGTATATAGAACTTCAAATTAGAAAAAATAAATAGATAAAATTCTAAATTCTACGACATGCAATTTCTAACTAAAGAATACATGAAGCACACCCGCATACAATATTCATAAAAATAACCTAATCTAGCATGGTTTGAATTAAATAACAAAAATATACTAAAAGATGCTAAAGCTAACTAAACATGATTTGCTGATAAAATAAGCTAAACTATTCTAAACATAAAATATTTTAAAGAAAGTAATCAAAATAAGCACATTATCAAAATAAACTAGATTGGTATTAACATGAAAAAGAAATGCTAAGTATAAAATAAAAGATGTACAAAAAAAATTCTACATCAAAAGAAAACTTACTTAACAAAGAAATTTAAAAGAAGAATTTTATAATAAAAGAGAATTTAAAGATTTAAAGGAAAAGAAAAAGGCCACAAAAGAAAATTTGTGCTAAAATAAAAAGGTTAAAAAATATTTATTAGACTATTGAAAAAGAAAATCTAACTATTTATATGAAAGAATAAAAGACTTTTATGATTTTTTATTAGTTTAATGACATGAAAGAAAATGATGACAAAAGAAAAAAAAAATAAAGGTAACAATAATGAAATGAAAATTAAAAAAATACTAAAAAAAGAAGCTACATTAACATTAAAAAGAAAGGAAGAATGAAAAATAAAAGCTAGAAGATGAACACTAAAAACAAAGGTAATAAAGTGGAACATTATTGTTGAAGAAGAGAAAAAGAAGTAGGACATTAGAAATGAAAATAAAGCTACATTACAAGAAAAATAAAATAAAATACTAAAAAAGAAGATTACACTACTATAAAAAAAAGAAAATAGAAAATAAAGGCTAACGAAGGCACATTAGGCTAATATCAAAAGAAAAGAAAAATAAATGAAAAATAAATGCTAGACAATTAAATTTATGCTAACAAAAGAAATTAAACAACACTAAAAAAATGGAAAAGAAAAAGAAGATAATGGAATACACTAGTAAATAAAATTAAACTAATGCTAAAAAATGAAATGAACCAAAATATAACTATTTAATTGTCAAATATGAATATAGCATTAGAAACTTTATCCGTATATATGTAAGTGTATTATTATAATAATTAACAACATTGATTGGTTGTAATTGTCAAAATATATTAACACTATTTTAATGAATTAATTAAAGAAAGAAAATAACAAATGTGTTTTGAGTTGATCAAGATTAACTAGAGTGAAGAACACTTTGCCATCCAGATCTATAATAATGACTGCACCACCGGTCATGATGGTTTTGATCAGAAACGGTCTGGACCAGTTTGGCTTGAACTTGCCTCTCGAGTCGAAGATGGGAGCTCTGATTTCTTTAAGAACCAAATCTCCTTATCTGAGGTCCCGAGTCTTGACCTTCTTGTTGAATGCCCGAGCTATCCTCCTTTGATAACCTTCTACATGAAACAGAGCTTGCAGCCTTCTTTCGTCAAACAAGAGCAACTCTTCCATCCGGTTCCTCTGCCATTCTACTTCTGAGATATTGGCCTCGACCACTACTCTTAGTGAAAGGATTTTCACCTCGATGGGAAGTACGGCTTCCATCCCATCTACTAGAGAGTATGACGTTGTTCCTGTTGAAGTTCGGATTGACGTTCGGTATCCCTATAGTGCAAATGGTAGATGTTTCGGCCAATCTTTGTGTGAGTTAATTTCCTTTTGCATAATTTTCTTGACATTCTTGTTTGCTGCCTTGACTGCCCCGTTGGTCTGCGGCCGATACGGCGAGGACTTGTAAGCCACTACCCGGTATTCCTCGAAAAGATCCAGAACTCTCCTTGGAAATGTGAGCCATTATCCGAGATGATTTTGTGTGGGACCCCGTATCGGCAAATGATATTTTTCTTGATAAACTTAGCAACATGAGAGGCCTTCAATACCGAGTAGGAAGCTGCTTCTACCCACTTTGTGAAATAATCAATGGCCACTAAGATAAACTCATGTCCATTGGATGCCTTTGGTGTTACTCTGCCTATCACATCAATGCCTCATACTGAGAATAGCCATGGTGATGTCAGATTGTATAGCTGAGACGGGGGAACGTGCATAAGGCTTGCGTGAATCTGATACTTGTGGCACCTCCTCACAAACTGGATACAATCTGTCTCCATTGTCATCCAAAAGTATCCCTGTCGTAGGATTTTCTTGGCTAACATATTTTTGCTCATGTGTGGCCCACAGACTCCTGCGTGTATTTTTTCTATCAGTTCTTAACCTTCTTCCGTGTTTACGCATAGCTTATTGACCCCAAAATGTCCTCATTTGTACAGTCTACCACCGCAATTGACGGACTACGCGGATTGTCGTCGTATTGCCTTTTTATCCTTTTTGCTGGCAAACTTTGAAAATTCTCCCTTCTCATCAAGGTATGCTGTTCACGGTGTACCAGACTGTTGGCGATTTTTTATAAAAAAATGGTAAAATGAACCAATTTTAAAATAAAATTAAAAGTTTTTACTTATCATAATTAATAGTTTTTAATTATGTGATTCTCAAAATAAAATGACTTCCAATCCACCTGCGTCTATACTCAAAGAAAATAAACTCACAAGTTCTAATTATGTTAACTAAGAAAGAAATCTGAATATCGTTTTAACTACAAAGGGCTATAAATTTGTGTTAACGGAGATTTGTTCACCAATACCTGATAATGGGCAATCGAAGAGGAAACCTAGACTTATCAGAAGTGTCAGAAGACTAATTTAGATGGCTTCCTATTACATTTTTGCTTCCATATCAAATATATTGCAGTATCAGCATCGGTCTATGTTCAGTGGCTATGACATGATTATGAACCTCAAAGAGATATTTGAGGATCAAAATCGTGCTGCTAGGCAAGTGGCCATAAAATCGCTGATGAACATAAGTATGGTTGAAGACACCCTAGTTAAGGATCATGTTTAGAAGATGATTAGTCTTTTAAATGAACTAAAAATCCTTGGAGCTGAGATTGACGGAGAAACTCAAGTCGATATCATACTCCAGTCGCTGCGTGATAACTTTAGGCAGTTCTACCTTAATTACAATATGAACAAATGCATTTTTTTCCTAGAAAAATTACTTAAAAAACTTCAAGCAACTGAGAATGTTCTTAGGAAGCCAGGTAGTACTTTTGTTATTGAAAAGGAATCTTCCTTTAAGCCGAGAGGCCAAAAGAAGAAAAAAGTTCAAAAACAATGAGGTATAGGTGCAAAGGCAGCCAATGGGCATAAAGCTAATGTGAAAAAGTCGACATGCAAGTGTTTTCATTATAATCAGACATGGCATTGAAAGAAGTAATGTTCAGTTTATCTTGGCAAGAAAAACAACAAAAGTAATTTATGGTTACTAGTTGTGGAAACATGTTTACAATGTTATATATCGGTATCTGTTGTGTAGATACGAAAATCACTAATCATGTTTGTAATTCTTTGTAGGGATTTCAAGAAATTAGACAGCTCAATGATGGGGAGATATACCTACACATGGGCAATCATACAAGGATGGCAGCATTTGTAGTGGGAGATGTCACTCTTAGTTTTAGTAGATATATGATTTTAATAATGAGATATTATCTTTATGTACCTTCTATTAGAATAATTTAATTTCTATTTATAGATTGGTTAAAAATGAATATTTAGTTTATTTTAATAATTATGTGATTATTAAGGATAATAAACGGTTTATCTATTCTGGTACATTAGTGCATGATCTTTATGTTATTACTCTTATCTATCCTATACTGCAACTGAATGAATTTAATAATAAATCTAAATTTCTATTCAAGAGAAAAGAACCTTTTTTAATGAACTAACCATATCTTTGGCACTTACGTCTCAGTCATATTAATCTAAAAATATAGAAATAGACTGGTTGGAGATGGACCTTTAAGTTCATTGGAAGTTGGGACACTTTCAGTTTGTGAATCCTACTTAGAGGGTAACATAACCAAGAGGCCGTTTTTAGCCAATGGCTATAGAGCTAAAGAACTATTATAATTGGTTCACTTTGATGTATGTGGACCTATGACTATTTCGGCTACAGGAGATTTTGAGTATTTTGTCATTTCTATTGACGATTACTCAAGGTATAAATATATTTATTTGATGCACTATAAATCTGAATACTTTGAGAAATTAAAAATATTTAAGACAAAAGAGAAGAAACATCTAGAAAAATATATCAAGACACTACGGTTTGACCATGGCGGCTTATAACTCTTTGGAGAGTTTAGGTGCTACTTGTCAGTAGAGGAAATTATATCACAGTTGACTGCACTGGGCACTCCGCAATAGAATGGTGCAGTAAAAAGATAGAACGGGACTCTTTGTAGAGATGGTAAGGTCTCTGATGAGTTATTTAGTGCTATCCAATTCGTTTTGAAAATTTTCATTAAAGATAGCAGCTTATATTCTGAATTTGGTACCTTTTAAGTCAGTACCTACTAGTTCCACAAAATTGTGAACTCGACGTAAGCCCAGTCTAAGACATAATCAGATTTGGAGATGTCCAGCACACATGCTGAAAGGGAACACAGATAAGTTGGAACTAAGAACAAAAGTTTATTTCTTTGTTGGATATTTTAAGGGAACGAATGGTTGTTTATTTTATAATCTTAAAGATCATAAGGTCATTGTCAATACCAATGTCCAATTCTTAGAAGATGATTATGTAATGGACTACAAGCTAATAGTAGAAATGTTTTAAAAGAGCTGAGAGAAAATATCAATACTACAGGAGAATCGTTACGAGAAAGTGTCATCAATATCACATTGCCTTGTCGTAATTGGAGGATTATCCAGATACGTACAGATCCTGAACCAGATAAGGGTACTACCATTAACATGTTGATTTCACAACCAGAGCAACATGTGAAAGATGGTGCATAGGGTTCAAAACTAGCACAACGTGTCATTGCTAGTACACAGACGTAGGTAGAGCCTCGTCATAGTGGAAGAGTTGTTCTTCAACCCGATCGGTATATGTTCTTGAGAGAGTCTTTTGACGGGATCCCAACAGCACTTGATACCTAACTTTGTAACTACAATGAAGTACTCCAAGATAAAGATGCAGAACTTTGGCAAAGGACAATTCAAAGATGGAGGCTATGTACTCTAATCAAGTTTAGAAACTTGTAGAACCACCCGAAGAAATAAAATCCATCAGATGCAAGTGGATCTATAAGAAGAAGAGAGGAGCATATGGAAAGATAGAAACCTTCAAAACTAAGCTTGTTACAAAAGGGTTTATTCAGAAAGAATAGATCGATTATGAAGACACCTTTTCACCGGTAGTTATGCTTAAGTCTATTCGAATTCTCTTACCCACTATGGCTCATTTCGATTACGAAATTTAGCAAATGGACGTCAAGACAGCTTTCCTTAATGAGAGTCTTGACAAGTATATCTATATAGTACAACTAGACATGTTTATAGTAAAGGACCAAGAGCACATGTTGTGCGAGCTTAAGAGATCTATTTATGAACTTACACAAATATTTAGGTCTTGGAATACTTGATTTGATCAGGCCGTTAAGTCTTATAATTTTGATCAAAGTCCTGACGAGTCCTATGTGTACAAGAAACGTGATGGAAACGTGGTGATATTTGTAGTACTTTATGTGGATGATATCTTATTCATCGGATACGATGTGGGGGTATAATCTTCAGTGAAGGTATGGTTATCCAGTCAATTTAATATGAAAAACTTGGGAGAAACCAGTTACATCCTTGGAATCAAGCTTGTGCGAGATCGAAAACAAAGGATATTAGGTTTATCACAAGCTACTTATATCGATACTGTTCTTACTCATTTTAGTATGCATGATTCTAAGAAAGGGTTTCTCCCTTTCAGGCATAGAATCATTCTATCCAAGGATCAGTATTCTAAGACAACTATTGAGATAGAAAAAGATAAAGGCAGTTCTTTATACTTCAGCAGTAGGAAGTCTCATGTATGTTATACTTTGCACTAAATTCAGCATATATTTTGTCGTTGGCATGGTTAGCATATATCAGTCTAATTTAAGGTAGGAGCATTGGACAACGGTAAAATACGTAATCAAGTACCTAAAAGGACTAGAGATTATATTTTGATTTACCAGGCAGATGATCTAGTACCTTTAGGGTACATAGACTCAGATTTTTAATCAGATGAGGATTCGTGAAAGTCTATCTCGGGATATGTATTTACCTTGAAAAGTGGAGCACATCGAGCATAAATATCACCTAATACGAGAGATTGTACAGATGGGTGATGTTGTTGTGACCAAGATTGCATCAGCAGACAACCTTTTAGATCTTTTTACAAAGAACTTACTAGTTAAGATTTTTGATAGTCATGTAGAGAGCATAAGAGTCAGATGTATGGCAGTATAATTTTGAGTATAAGTAGGAGATTGTCATAATTGTATACTAAAAATCATAGTTTTAGATTTTAATATTTTATTTTATTTTTTAATAAAATTATTTTTTTTATTTTATGAAAATACTAATGAGCAATGTATGTGTTTCATCATTTGTTTAATATTGTACATATGTATTTTTTTATTCTATATAGTATTTAATTTAGTGTGCAGAGTTCACTTACACAGAGAATGCCAAATTATCGGTTCTTATAGAATATAAATTTTTCGTTCATAGTCTTATAAGAAATTAGGCATATCATTGGTATGACTGTAATATAATATTTTAGAAGATATGTCCAGATTACGAAGAACAGTAATTGTTTCAATAATTGTTCTAACTTATTATACTAGTACACTTTGTGTGTATTGAATAAGACTAAGTTACAGTAATTAATTTTATACTAAATATATAAATTAATTTACACCCATGATTATTATGAGTGCTTATACTATTAATTCTGAAATAATTATTAAACACGTATATTTAATATTCGTTATTTTAATTTATTACAGAGTGCGATTTTTTATGAGTTTATAATCATGATGAGTTAGATAACGATATTAATTATATAGCGAATATTAATTATTGACGAAACTCACGTCTCAAAATATCGAGATTGATGATACCCCCTTAAGAAAACTTATAAGTTTTGACCGAGCCAAACCTTACAGGTAGATTTTATAATCCGGTAGTCAAATAAGTTAAACGAAAGCCTTACGAATTTTTCAAATAACCCGATTAAATATAATTGTCGATAAGCGGGTATTTATAACTTTAACGTGGAGAGAATAAATAAGTATTTAATAACATGAACTCAAATACTTTGGTTTTGAGCATGAGGTTGGGAGTGTAATTATAATTCTTCAATGGAATAAATTATAATTTATGTTTTTATAAAATTACTTCTGGGTTGAAGCAAAATTTTATAATTACATTAAAAGTTTACATCTTATTTACTCCACAGGTCCCTACTGTAGCCTATTTATATGCAGTTATAAAACCTAGTCACCAGAGATTATTCATAATAGTTCTAGGGTTTCCACGTCTTGTGAATCCAAAGAACATGTGACTAGTCATGGTTTAAAGATCATGATAAATTAAAGTCTACACTTTTTTCGTGTTCTAGTATTCGAGAATACAGCAGAAGGTGTATGTTGGAGATTTGACTTGAAGTTAAAAACTGCGACGAATTATTCAATAAAACTTATTGCAGTAAGCGGAATCAATTCAACTAGATTTCAAAAAGTATAATCCTAAACTAACTTTGAGAGTATTATCGAATTTTTATTTTGATTGTTCGATATCAAAAAGTTTTAATCTGGATCTTGTTTCGGCACTTGCCCGTCCAGATGATTTTTGACTCAAATCATAGACATAATCTTATGATTTTGGCAGTTTTTCTAACAGTATATTCTTATGTTCTTGTGTTTGTTCGTAGTCTCTATTACTTTGTGAGGATTAAAGCCAACTGTGTGTGTCTGCTGCACAAAAGGGGTATTAGAGCTTTGGGTTAAGGTTTAATCACTCGATTGTGATAGGGATGCCGAACATCAAATATAAAGTTGAGAGTTTATCAACAAGAATAACTTCTCCTAGTGGAAGCGTATGTAGGATATGTTGATCCAACAAAGGGTTTCCAACAAAGGGTTTCCAGTGTTACTCGGCAAGGCAAAAAAGCCAGAGAGCGTAACCGACGATGATTAGGAAAAACTTGATACCAAGGCTATAAGTTCAATTCGATTGAATCTAGGAGTTGAGGTTATTCACAACGTGATCAATGTAGATATAGAAAAAGTCAGAAAGCCTCTACATGAAGAAAATTTTAGCAAACAAGTTGTGTGTGAAGAATTAGTTATATGGGCCGCAGATGAAAGAAGATACAAACTTGCTGGCACATCTCAATATTCTTAAGGGGTTTTTGGTGTAAGGTTCATAAGTAACATTTCATACAACATTAGGTCTAACAAAAAATACTTTGACGCTTAAAATCTATTGGTGCGACTAAACATTGCCCATAATAGCCACGGATAAATGAGCTGAATAGATGCAAAGCTCTTGATGGATGTGTGTAGGGTACCATATGAGTTACACCCCGTATAGTTGCAAAAGTCATGTTTATGTTACCGTTAGTGTCGCTATAGCTCTAACAAGAAAGCCACTGTCGAGTGGCAAAAATTTATTTTTTTGCATAGTAGCAAATAGATAAATTTATATGTTGTTAGTTTTGCAAAACATATAAATTTATCTATTTCTTCAGTTTGCTATACAAAATAGATAAATTTATATATTTGCATATTTATCTGTTGCATAACAAACAGATAAATTTATATGTTTATGTAAAACGGATAAATTTATCTATTATCAATTTACTTGTTACTAATTTATCTGTTCACATTCATACTCACGACTTCGTTTCTCCTTTTTCTTTTAGGTTTGTGCTACATTTATCCTTCTCTCTCTCTCTCTCTCTCTCTCTCTCTCTCTCTCTCTCTCTCTCTCTCCATTGCTATTCATGCACAAATGTCTACATTTAAGTAAAGGCAACAAAGCTATGGAGAGGAGTGATGTCACCGTTGACGGAGAGGCTGGCTGATTGGTGGGACTCGTCAAAGCTTGGGGCTGGGAGATGCTCTAGTATAGTTGAGGCTTTCACATGTGTTTATGGTTCTGATGGTGCAGCAATATTCTTCGACGACAACGCGACGGAGTATGGGTGGATCGGTGACAGCGAATAGTGACATGGAAGGTGCATAGTGGATTCACGGTTATGATTGAATTTTGTGTGCACAGTATAGTTAGGGTTTTTGCAACTGAATGAGCCATTGGAAAATTTCTTTCTATTTTCAAGGGTGATTTTGTCCATACAAATGTCAAGTATTAATTTAGAGGATGTTAGGCTTTAACTTTCTTAAAATAATGGACTAAGAAGTTAAAAAAATTAAGTAAACTAAATGCAAGACACAAGTTAAGAATTGGACTTACAACTAATTATCTCTATTTTCAATATGCTTTTCACACAACTATCAAGGTTTGATGTAAAAATTGATGATGAGGATAAAGCGATATTTCTTTTAGCATCGCTTCTAACATCCTATGATCATCTTGTGACGACGTTGATGTATATAAAAGAAATTCTAAAATTGGAATAGGTGAGCAGTGCTCTTTTGTTACATGAAAAGATCAAGAAAGATGATGAAATGGATGCAAAGGGATTGGCTGTGACCTACAACCAAATCTGAGTCAAGTGTGAAGGAGTAAGTCAAATTAATAGGGTTCTAGAATATGAAGATCTCAGTCCAAGTCACGTGCAAATAAGAATGTGAAGTGCTTCTACTGTCACAAAATTAATCATTACAGAAATCAGTACCAAGAACTAAAGAAGCATATGGAGGAGAAGAATAAATGAAATGCGCTTTTGGAGTGTATCAGTTTTGTAGAGGAGACATCAAATAGTGAGGTAGGCGCATATTTTATTTCAGTATCTCCCAATTATAATTTTCTATCTAAATCATGGATATTGTGTAAGGACCCGATTTTAGGTTATGAAATTACCAAAAATAAACCAATAAAGGTTGGATTATCAAATTAGGGTTACAAACTCTAGAGAGCTAAAACCTAAAACGAAACCCGAAATCGAAAACCCTAATAAGGAAAATTTACCTCTTAGCCCAATAAATTATTCAATCTACCCTAAAATAATAATTCCTAAAATTATAAAATCCCTAAAATAAATAAAAAAATTACGGTCAAGTTCAAAACAAAATAGAAATATACATAAAAGTCCAAAATTTGATTAAATAAAACAATAAAAAATAATATAAAAAAACCCATTGCCTTGTCATGCCTAGGGGATAGTGCCCAAAAAAATTGATTTAATTTTTACATAAAATCAATAATAATCCAATATAATTAAATATCATTATATATATACATATGCTCTAAACTCCTAGAGTATATCACACCCACATATTATATATATATATGCATATTACAAGACGTGATTAATTAATTAAAAACCTAGTACTCTAACTTTCAATTAAAAAACGGAGTTGACACATCTTTATAAAGAGACTTAATTGACTCATACTATGTTGCATACATGATTAAATGTTGCAAAAATATTTATAAATTATAAAAATAGTGTGTCAAACATAAAATTATTAAATTAATACAATTCCATAGAAAAAGCAATTAATTTTATACATTAAGTCAATGTTGGGCATTTTTTCTTAACAATATATATAATATAATTATATATTTATGAACCATCATAATGCATTAAAATGTAACAAAACCACCAATTAGCCCATGGAATTGCCTTGGCTGGCCACCCAGTTACCCTCCTCTTACTCAAAGCTCATTGAGTTGTCCCATCCAAGACAATGCATGCATTATGTGTGGACAACACCACCAAACATCTTACAACTCAATCATCACTCCCACTATCAAAATTTGCTACATAAACACACCCTCTCTCCACACACCCTCTCTCCTCTCTATGGCCAGCTACCTCTTGTTCTTGAGCTCTCAAACATAAAATTTTCTAAGTGTTGAGAGAAAAAGAGAATAAAAGAAGAAGGGAGGAAGAAGAAGAAGAAGAAGAAGAAGAAGAAGAAGATAAGAGAATATCCATTTAAGCATTAAAGTTAAGTCCACCATCGTCCAACCTAAAAATTCAATCTCTAAGGTAAGAAACTCTTGAAACTTTAATATCTAAAGTAAGAAACTCTTGAAACTCTTCTTCCCTTATTCAATCTATAATCTTCCTACCACCATTCTAACAAATAATAATAATAATAATAATAAACGAAAATATATCAAGAACACAAATAGAAGTTAGTACAAGTGCCTTAGAACAAAATTAAGGATTGTTTTTATGTTTGTTCAAGACTTGGATGAAATTATTGATTGTACAATCTATGTTATTTTTGCTTGATAAGCTTGCTATGACTTGTATGTTATATGTTTAAGCATGATCCATGTCAAAGAATGTGAAATCCATGCCATGTATGAGATGTAAAGACCACATTATTGAACTTTAGGTTCAGTTCTAGATTTTCATATTTCTAAACCCAAGTTTGAATAATTTTAATAAATTTTAGAAAAATCTCCTAGTGTCAAACTTTATATCCAAAGTTAAATATTTGTGTTGAAATTCAATTAAAATTTATTTGAAGTGATATAGACGGGTACCTTTTGAGATATAAAAAACTTTTCAAAACATTGTTGTTTCTATTATGCTTTTGTTGTATAGGTCAAAACTCTATTTTAGAAACTTTATCATAAAATAGTTTTTTCATGAAAATTATTCCAAACATATTTTTACAGTTGTCTACCAAAAATGAAGAATTTTTATTACTATTGGATGTGTGTCAAATGTAATTTTAAAGTCATTGGACTGAATCTGTTTCACTAGACAGATTCAATACCACTTTCTTGTGAAGGTTATTTCTTATTGATTATTCAAAATTGTGTTTTTCATGAAAAAGTTAAAAAAAACTTTCTAATCTATGTTTTATCAAAATTCATAACTAATGAAGTTTTTATGGTCCCCTAAACGAATTTATCTCTAACTGATTTTAAACCTGAAATTCCCAAAAACTTGTTCTAAAATGTAGTTTTGACCTATTTTGTTAGTAAAAGCAAAACACCTATTTCTTTTGAGTATCAGAACAAGTGTTCTTCATAACAAATTTAAGAGATTTTAAAATTTACTCGTATTCAAAAATCATAAAGTTTAGAGATCGTTTGACACCTCAAACATATTTTTCTTTAGCAAACAAATAATCTGGATTTACAGAATCTATTTCTAGGCAGATTGGACCCTCTGGTTTGTAAGACTTAAATCACCTGTTTGTAATAGATATCTTAAAAGGTGTTCTTTATAAAAATTGTAGAGGACCCTTTGATTTAGCTCGTGTCTAAAAATAAGAATTTATTTTGAGGATTTGATAACCTAAATGTATTTTTCACTTTCTGTAGAAAGCTAGAAATTCAGAATAATGCTGAAATTAGTGTAACCTAAGTTTATTAATTTGTTTAGGACTTGTGATATGCTTACTATGAGTTATCCGTTGTAGGTCATCTGCGTAATGATATGAATATAAAAGCGTGCTGAGTATGAACATTCAATTTTAACTTATATTATAAGATGGCATGAAATTGAATGTATGCATTACATAATCATGCAAGGATGCATTAGGTGTTATATCCTAGGTATCACACGGTTGTAATTTGGCATAAACATAGTGGGTGTTTTGTCTCACCAAGGTCGGTTATCCCTCTTGAAGTTGAAAATTGATATAGTTGGATCACACGCCTTGAGTCGTGCCTTTCTGCAACCGGTTTACCTGTATCATGCCGTGATGATTCAAAAATAGGCATACTAGAGTGTAGTGGTGCCACTTCTTGTATTGTTGGGCACGTCCCTTTGATACTCCTATTTGTTACCCCATACTTTGGATTGACGCTGGGCGAGGGCATTACTGATCCTTACCGTGGGTACTTTAGAATTTAGCCTAATTTGGCATAGACCCCACGCTGTTGTGATTTGAATAAAACAGTCGTGGTATAATACCCGGCGATGCAGTTATTACTTCACAACGAAGAGCAAACGTAATGGTCTCAGTGTTCAAATTGCCAATAATGTTTAACTCTTTGGATTTTCCTAGCGTGGAGTCCGTTTGGTTGATTCTTGTGGTCAGGTGTCGAGTTGGTTACATGCATAATATAAATCATTATTATACTTGTTGAATTTCTAATTAATGTCTAAAGACTGCAATCTTACTATGTGATTATGTGAAACCTTGTACTAGAATAATGGTTGGAATTGATTGTTGTTTGAGTTAGCTTAGTAGGATTTTGAGATTTTTCTTCTAGGGTTCGGCTCATGACGTTGATGCCACAGGTGAAAAAGTTGATTTTGTTTAACTAGAGGAGTTCTCGAAGAATCAAGATTTTGAAACCGCTAGGCAAGAATCGGACTTTAAAATTCCTTATTCTCATCTTTCTTAAGTTGTAACAGTTAGTTCATTTCCCTTTTGTATCAATCTTTAATGATATTATCGAATGACTATAATTTGTAACTTTTATGGCGATTGTCATAGATAATTTAATGTTTATGAATGTACTTATTTATATTTTAATTATCAATTGACTCGCTAGCATAATTTTTATTATTATATGTATATCTTAACGTTCGCGAGAGTTGGAATGTTACATATTGGAGTCGAGGTGCTCTTACCATATATGTCCAACAAAAGAGTGGTTTGACACGTATAAACTTGTAACGGTAGTATGATTCTTCTAATGGTGAATGATACAACTTGCAAAGCCATTGGAATTAGTATAGTGAGAATCAAGATGTTTGATGGAGTTGTGAGGGTTATAGGGAATGCTAAACATGTTCTAGGGCTAAAAGAATTTTGATTTCTTTGGGAGCATTGAACTCTTTAGGTTGTGGGTACACAGTAAAAGGTGGAGCAATAAATATCAGCAAATGGGCTATGGTGATCATGAAGGGACAGAAAGTTGGGAATCTTAATAGATTGATAGGGAACACAATGGTAAGTGGAGTTACCATTACTACACTAATAGAGTCTAGCACGAACGACACAAAATTCTTGCATATGCGACTTGGTCAAATCGACAAGCATAGTATGTTGAAGTTTCATAAGAAGAAAGTAACAGTCGAGGTGGAGCTCGACCAGAATTTTTTGACAAATTCATGCATTTCTTGAGTGGGTGATGGTGGTTCGAATCAACAACAACATGACCAGGAAAAAAAAGCCCTATACAAGTGCTAAAGGTAAAGAGAAGAAGACTTACAAAGCACCAGTCAGGTATTGCTTTGAGGATATGGTCAGCTTTGCCCTAACAGCAAATAGTGGAGATCCTGTCTTATAAAAAGCTAAAAGTGGCTCAAATACAGATAAGTGGCGGGTCGATATGTCAGAAAAGGTGGAGTCATCACAGAAGTCTAAGACTTGGGAGTTGGTAAATTACCCAATGATAAGGATGCTGTTGATTGCAAAAGGATCAAGTTCAAGCGTGGTTGGACTTGATCTATGTCTATTTTAATGATCAAAGAGGGAGGAGTATCCATACCCGTGAAAGGGGTGCATGTTGAGGCGACTAACAGTTCTTTAAGATGGCTGAGAAATTCAAGTCAAGGTAGAGATGTTGAATTTGTCTCGAATTTTCCAAAAAGTTAAAGCCGACGCTAGCAGAGTGCTCAAACACCGAGAATCCAGAAGCCGGCGCTAGTAGAGCGCTAGCTAGGCATTCGACCACCTGGAGAACAGAGCCAGGCATTAACAAGGCACTCCAGCACCGTGGTTTAGGGAGCATCAATGTATGATGCTAGTACGTACTCCTTGAACGCTCGAGTGCCACCATGAGTACTAGATGTGATTTTTAAGATTTTTGGTAAAGGTTTATATATATGGACCCTATGTTTTATTTAAAGTTAAGAGAGACACACTAGAGAGACTCAAAAATGGGTCAGAGAATGTAGAGAGAGACTAAATTTAATGCTAGGTGTGTGATACATAAGGGAGAGCCTTAGTTTGAGGCCAGAGATTAATAGAGAGAGATTCTTGTAATTTTTATTGATTATAGTAAATTATTTCTTTTCGTCTGTGGACGTAAACATCTCACCAAACCACGTATGTTGTGCTTATGTTTGTTCGCATTCTCTGTTATTTTGTGTGAATTAAAGCCAATTGTGTATTCACAAGCACTATTTTTTATGGTAGACTAGTTAAATAACAAAATTTTAGTTTTAACTTGGCTGGAGTAAATGTTCTAAGGCTTTGTATTATGGCCATGTGCAGTTTGCTAAGCGTCCTATGCACTGGTGACTCGTGGTCAATTTTTAATTTATTACTAAAGATATTAAATTAGTAGAGGATAAAAGGCGAAAAGAGAATGTGAGTGGATATTAAAACAATACTACGATTGTCAATGACTCCAGAAATTTTAGTAAATATGGTCCTTCACAAAATTAGATCCCTATTAATATAATGATTTATTAATTTAGTATCGTATTTATGAAAAATAATATATAAATAAGTTATTTTTGCTTGAGATATATGCTTATTTATTAGCTTATTTTAGAAATTAGTTGTTTAAAAGAATTTAATTTTTTTTTTTATACAATAATTTTTTTTTTGAGGAATACATTTTTAGATTGAATATTATTTTATTATTTTGTTCTCACGTTGCTCTTGAAATTCTTGTCTAATGACAAAATAAGCTACTTATGTTACTTTACTTTAACTAATTTTTTGATTAGTCTTAATAGTTTATTTAATAACTTATAAACTAATAAATCATTTAATTGAAAGTAAATATCTTTCACTTATTTTGTAAAATAATGACTTTTGAACTAATTATTGCTTAATTACATTGTTTGAAAAAAAATTATCCAGTGATCTTTTTTTTTTGTATTGGGGTCAATTATATTTTTTAGTGAGATCAATTATAAATCAATTAAAAAATAAAATTCAATAAAAAAATATATAAAAAATTCCAATGGGGTCAATTGACCCCACTCACTAAAGGGCGGCATAATACACCAATAAGGTATTTTTACAACATAATATAGATGATGCCGATAGGGGACAAATGAAATACAAAGATGAAACAGAAGATTAGTGTAATTTCATTAACATGAAAGTAACTATCTATATTTTCAACCAATCTCATGAAAGGTAAATATAAATATAATTTACCTTAATTTTAAATGTAATCCTATGATACCCAAAAGTTAATACCACCCCCAATACATAGTAATCTTACACATTTGCCTAGTTGCGAATCCCAATAGTATTGTTAATTCCTTTCCCTTTGTTAAACAAACAGCCTCCGTACAGCTCCACTACATTACTAATTCAATCCCACCGCCTTAATTCCCTAACCAACCAAAGCCACTTGCAACAATTGCGCACCATAAAGGGAGAGAAATTAACGAGAAGTTCGGGAGCTTGCTGTACATTTTTTAGTGCAAAAAGAATTGCAACACATAAGTATGGATGAGTTTCCCATCAAGAATATACAAAACCAGATCAGACGTTGTGAATGCTAGATGTAGTGATATTACAGGTCAAGGGTGTTAGGGATCTGAGTCCATAAAAGAATCCTTCGTGGCCGATCGAGAAATCTGGCTTGCCATGCGGGTTCATCACTTTCATAAGCAAATCCACTTTTCATGTACAGTCTTTTTGCTGGTTCATTGTCAACAGCAACATGGACATATAAATCTGATATTCCTGTAAGAAATATATATATAAATCCAAATTCCGGGTTAGAGTTACAACCAAGTTGCTCAAATAATATACATATAAAGAAACTTTGATTGTACGCATGAATGTTGCCAGTTAAATGGGTGCATGAGACCTGTTTATTATACAATTTGAGAACAAAAACATGTAAACACGCGTGCGCGCGCACGCACGTGCGCACACACTGCAGGAACAGTGAGAGAACCAATATGTTTTTTTGGTCCAATCTGGATAATTACTAATCTTGCCCTTCTTGATACTAGCTATGGCTGTTCCTATCCCTCTATCCAAATGTAAGTTATTCTGAGCCTATGTTTGGCCCAACTTTTTTTAGAAGTTTTTTTCTTAAAAGCCTTTTAAAAAGTTTACTAGTTTGGCATAAGTTTGACTTTTTCTACATTTTTTATTTTTTTATAGAAAAAAGCCAAAAAGCCAAAAAACCAAAAAATCAAAAAAAAACTAGTCCAAACACAAGCTGAGACTCTTTAAACTGCATGAACAAAATGATCCAGCACGTTGTAGGCCATTAGGAGCTGCTAAACAATAAACTAAATATGCAGAAATGCAGGCCAATAAAGTTTCATAATTTCTTGAAATGGGTGCTTATGTAAATGTGTTGCAGAAATTCAATATTGTGAACAAAAATCTCCACAAATGATGGGAACACCCAATGTTGGGTGCTTTTGTAAACGTGTCCGGAGACTATGCAACTCCTTCAAGATCTATACTGCCAATCCTGCAAGATGAACACCCAGTGAGGAGCTGATCAGACGCTCTGATGGAATTCATCGGACCTCAAGTTATAGCTTTCTCACATCATGGACCTTTTTCTCTAGTTCGATCGATCCCCTATTTATGGTAGTAAGTGGCATTTTCTCCAAGGCAGGCAATCTTATTCTAACCATAGTTTAGGAAGATAGCCCTGCTAACTTGTCCAATCACCTTTTTGGCAAATGAGCCCCCATCCCCTTTACGACTCAAATTATCTAATGCACATTCAATGCTCACCAATGTTGCGATGCCACATCAACTGGTGCATCAGGCATTTTCTTAAGATGTGAAAACTTGGCAGCACATGTTTCTCCTTTGCCGACTAAGGTACACCGACGCCAACTAAAATATACCCGTCAGTTGTCCTATTTTGATGATAATGAGCATGACTTGCTTGACATAAGCGAGAAATGGATCCCTATGGGTAACCTAGCCTCCCACAAATGCATTTGCCCTTGTAAGCAATAAGTTGAATTGTAAAATAGCTACTTAAGGTTAAAAGGAGAAGATGAAGAAGAAGATAAAGAGCCAGAAATGAATTATTAGGAAAAAATTAACGAGGCTTAAACAACATCTACACTGCATTAGTATTTATATAAGAAATGCCAAGATAATTACAAAACTATCCTAACAAACATTAAAATAATTATCTAACACTCCCCATCAAGTTGGAGCATAGAGATCGAGTATGCTCAGTTTGGAAAGAAATCGCTGAAAACTAAAACAAGCTAATAGTTTGGTAAGAATATCACCGACTTGATGATCGAGAGGACATAAGGAGTGACGATTTTCTTGGTCAGTAATAAATCACAAATAAAATTATAATCAATCTCAATATACTAATGCACTCATGAAAAATTGTATTATTAACAATAAAAACGATTGCTCGATAGTCACAAAATATCTCCATAGGTGTAGAGGACTGGATACTGAAATCCAAAAGAATGGATCGAACCTACACATTTCGAAGGCAATATGAGCCATAGCACGATACTCAGCTGTGGAGCTGGAACAAGCTTCAACATTCTGTTTCTTGCTACGCCAAGTGACAAGATTACCACCAACAAAGGTACAGTAACCAGAGATAGACCGTCGACCAAGACGACTTCTTACCCAATCAGCATCACTGGAGCCGACTATAGACAAAGTATTAGATGGACGATAGAGCAAGCTACGACCCAGAGCACTTTTCAAGGAACGAAAGATATGACAAACAACATCAAAATGGGATTGACAAGGAGCATACATAAACTGACTGGCACCCCCCAACAGCATAGGTGATATCATGATGAGTAATACTAAAATAAATTAACTTCCCAATAAGCCGTCAATAACGACCAACATCTAGAAAGCGGTCACCCTGTTCAGCATCAAGCTTAATAGTAGCCTCTATTGAAGTGTTAGAAAGAAGATCGGTTACCCTGTTCAGCATCAAGACCAATCTCATAAAGAAGATCAAACACATATCTCCGTTGAAAAAGAGAGATATCCTAAGAGGAGCGAACAACTTTAATACCAAGAAAATAACGAAGAATAACCAAATCCTTAGTATGAAAGTGTTTCCCTAAATATTGTTTTAGATCAACAATACAAACCAAGTCATCACCTGAAATAATGATATCATCAACATACACGGTCAATATAATAGTACCAGTAGATGAGCAATGAACAAAGATAAAGTGATCAGAAATAGAGCAGTGCAAGCATAACAGAACTAAATCGATCAAACTATATACTGAGAGACTGCTTCAATCCATTTAAGGCATAATGTAGGCAACACACAAGATGTTCACTACCAAGAACCACATAACCAGGTGGCTGCTCCATATACACTTCCTCCTGAAGATCGATGTGAAGAAAGACATTCTTAATATCGAGCTGACACAAGGGCCAAGAACGATTAACAATAAACAGAAAAATCCGAACAGAGTTAAGGCGAGCCACGGGAGAGGAAGTCTCTAAGTAATCAACCACATATGTTTAAGTGTACCTTTGGCAACTAAACATGCCTTAAGACATTGTACAGAACCATCCGGAAAGTACTTTACTATATAGACCCAACAACAACTCACCTTGTGCTTCATAGGTGGAAGAGGAGTTAGCTCCCAAGTCTAATTCTGATAAAGAGCTCTCATTTCTACATCCATAACAAATTTCCACCCAAACATTGACAAAACCTTCTTATAACTAGATGGAATAGAAATAGAGGACAACGTAAAAGCAAAGGAATGTAAACAAGAGGAAAAACAATCATATGACACAAACTTTACAATAAGATGTTAGTTGCAAGTACGTTTATCTTAACGCAAAGCAATAGGTAAGTCAACATTATCAGAAGAATGATCCAATCTGTCGGCAACCTTTGTTGAAAAAGATTTAAGTGTCCGAGCCATAAAAGACAATTGACCTATCTCGAAATCACTGATAAACCTACAAAGGAGAGTTAGAAGAGGAGACAAGAGGCAGGAAGACCGGTAAAGGAAGAGTGGGAGAAGAGAGAGACTCCCCCTCACGACATCGTATATGGTCACATCAGCACCAAGGTTGACAAAATCGAAATCCTACATAGGATCATTTTGGATTCTACCAAATCGAATAGTAGGATCGGATCATAAAATCGTAAGATCCTACTCAAAATATTAAAAAATCTAATAATTTTAGAAAATTCATATAGAATAAGCTTTAATTCTACAAAAATAAATTAAAAATATCATGAAAAACAAGATGCATCCTATAAGCATTCACAAATTGATCCATATTGAAGTAACATATAGGAAATATTGAATTGAAGTGTTGAACAAAACTTTTACGACCCTACTTTCGATCCAACTCCCGAACCTATGATCCCAAACGATCACAAACGATCTGGTTCAGAATGCGACTCATTACATGATCTAGATCAAAATCGCAAAATTGAGTCGTAAGATTGTACGATCTGGATCACGATATTGCTAACCATGATCAGCACTCACAAAATAGCGACAAGACTCAATAAAAAACAAAATATCCTTTTTGAGTACGAGAGCACACGAGAAAGGCACACTTATGAGCTATAAGAGATAATTTATCATGACCGGTATCAAGCACATGCACAAAGGCAACACAACCAAAAACACGTGTGTGGGAAAAAAGAGAAATAGGATAACAAAAAAAAAATATCTAGTGGTGGAAAAAATAGGAAAATTAAGATATAATAAGGGAGATTGGTGATCAAGAACAACACACGGCATACGAGTAATAAGATAGCATGCAGTAAGAACAACATCACTCAAAATGTTTGGTTACCTAGACGTGAAATAACGAGGTACGATCAACATCTAACAAATGATGGTGTTTACGTTTAGCGACACCATTTTTTTGAGATATGAGAGCACAACTAATCTGATGAAAGATACCACAATCAACACAAAATGCATCAACAGAAGACTGTATATATTCTAAAGTATTATCAGACCGAAGAATCTTAATACGCTTGCCAAATTAAGTAAAATTTTTATTATAAAACGTAGAAAGAGCATAAGGTAATTCCGATATGTGTTTCAACAAAAATAACCAGGTCATATAAGATTAGTGATCAACAAAAATAAAAAATAATATCCATTAGTACTCTAAATGTGAAAGGGACCCTAGATGTCCATATAGACAACAGTAAAAGACTCTGATTGACGAATAATACTATTAGGGAAAAGGAACTAAGGTGATATTTTCCAAACTGACAAGCATCACAATCAAAAACAGACATATGACTCAAGCAAGGAATGGTTAATTAAGTTTAGCCACAGAAGGATGACCTAAACGAAAATGTCACTGAAAAGGAGAAACTATTGCACTCAAGGCATATGGAGTGCGAGAAGCAAAACTAAGGGCAGCATCAAGATAATAGAGCACATTCTTCTCGTGTCCCGAACAAATCATCTTCTACGTCTTGAGGTCCTAAAAGACATAAGAGTAGAAAATAAGGTTACCGAGCAATGTAAAGCTTTAGTTAATTGACTGATAGAAAGAAAATTAAAGAGAAAATCTGAAACATATAGACTGGAAGGTAAGGTGAAGGAGGGAGACGGACGAAGAACACCTTGATCATGGACTGGTCGAGATGAACCATCGTGTTAAGACCATGTGATGCTTAGTATAAGTCCAATTATAGAAAAAAAAAATGGATTATCCTAAAAGACATAAGAGTAGAAAATAAAGATACCGAGCAATGTAAAGCTTTAGTTAATTGACTGATAGAAAGAAAATTAAACAGAAAATCAGAAACATATAGACTGGAAGGTAAGGTGAAGGAAGGAGACGGACGAAGAACACCTTGATCGTGGACTGGTCGAGATGAACCATCGTGTTAAGACCATGTGATGCTTAATAAAAGTCGAATTATAGAAAAAAAAGGGATTACTAGACATGTAAGGGTTGACACTAGAATCAAGAACTTAAGATGGAGATGTAACAGTAGCACGGGTAATATTACTTGAATTGGCTAACATGGCAGTGGAAGATGAAGGAAGAACAATGCACAAGTCTAAACTTGCTAAGTGTAGTAATAAGAACATTATTAGAAGTAGAATGAGACACCTAGCTAGAAGGCTAAAAAGATGTCTAAGACGAGACTGGAGAAAATCTATTTGTGATCTGATTAACATAATCTGGTTTACAATATGTGGCCCAACAATAAGACCCAATATGATTAGTAGCCTGACAGTAGTCGCATTTCTTATCACCACGAGAGATACCACAACCACTACCACGAGATACAACACCAGATCCTTGACCCCCACAGCCACCGTGACTATAATCCCAAAAATTACCACGATCACCACTATTGGTAACTAATGCAGATGATTCTAAAATAGATGGGCCAAGTGTGCCCGATGATTAACCTAAGGATAAACTTAATAAGCGAGAATATACATTAGCCACAGTAGACAATGTCTCACTAGCAAAGATCTGATCCTCAAACCCACAGAGATCGGGATCCTACCTAGAAAGTAAAGAGGCAATCATGAAGTCCTCCCAATGCCTCTTTTGTTGTTATACATTAGTATTAAAAAGAAAATGTTGTAACAATTGATCCCACAAACTCTTAAGTTGATTGTAGTACTCAAATAGTGGCTTCCCAGACTGCCCTATTGTGAAGATCTACTTATTTAGCTCATGAACTCGACAAACATTTCTCTAGTTTGAAAGATAATCAGCAAGAGAGTCTCAAATCTGTTTGAAAGTATTACAAAATTCTACAGTTGTAGCAATATGAGGTTCCAAACTGTGACACAGCCAACACATAACAATAGAATCTACATTCTCCTAAGTAGAGAAATTGGAAGCAACGTTGGTAAAGAAAAGAATCTACGATGTATGTTAATCGCTGCTTGTCTTTAGAAAAATTTTAAATGCATGCGTCCAGGCTAAATAATTAAGACTATTTAGCCATTTAAAGGTAACACATCTCGGCAAGTCATTATCCTTAATATTGATAGGTTTTTCTTTAGCCATGTCAGAGTACTCCAAAGCAACACCAAAGAAGAACCAATAACCAGATATGTATAGATCGGATTAATAAACCAAAGAAGAACAAACCCAAAGTAGGAACTCATCAAAGAACATATCTTGAATCAAGAACACAACAGAAGCAACTCAATTTGATGCAACTTGATCTGAAGCCAAGCCAAGGAAGAACAGAAACCCTAGGCGCCAACCAAACCAATCACCAACTCGATTGTAGGGATTGAACGATGTCAAATCACAAGGAACAAGACACATAACAAGGCACCGAACCAAGAACAAAAGATCTGATGCTAAAAAAACAAAGAGCGGCGACAAAAACCCTAGGCGCCAACCACTTCAAGGCTCAAATCATCTCCAATGAAGTTTAAATCAACCAATCAATACTAAAGGAGACATGCAGAGGTGATTTCGATACCCATAGAAGTGATGTCAACAGCCGATAACCAGATCTGACGCTCCAACAACCAATTTGCGATCTAGGGTTCCAAAAATCTAAAAAATATTCAATAAATCAAAAGGCCCATCAAATAGCTTCAAAAAAACTCCACAAAAATCACCATAAATCTTAGTGAGTCTAGACGAATCGATTGGAGTAACCGACGACAACATTGTTCTGTATTGATAATGATGTCAATATATGAATGATAGCGTCTAACGTCAATGTCTGAATTATAAAGGCTCAACCCTAGACACGCGATAGAAACTACCACGCTGGAGTACCTAGGAACAAAGGGAATTTCCCGGTAGTGGTGAAATGTGTAGAGATC
This sequence comes from Heliamphora exappendiculata, assembly GCA_034768845.1. NCBI lineage: Eukaryota > Viridiplantae > Streptophyta > Magnoliopsida > Ericales > Sarraceniaceae > Heliamphora > Heliamphora exappendiculata. Next base: position 9,158 of record JAOTRH010438754.1, on the reverse strand, counting down.
GAAAAGAACATCAATGGCAAAAGCACTCTGCTGAGCCGACACTGACACTGAGAGACGAAAGCTAGGGAAGCAAATGGGATTAGATATCCTAGTAATCCTAACCATAAAAAATGGATACTATGCGATGTGTGTATCGACCCATGCAATGTTGTAGCAAATGACATATTCAAAATGGATTTGAGTATCTTTATCCTCAAAACATGGAGGATTTGGTTTTCATTATAGGAAATAGGTCATTTGTTAGCATGCTTGGCTAGGGTTTATGTTACGTGGACTTAGATAGGGGTGTTCAGTGTAGATATGTGTCCAAGTGTCAACATCATCTAATGGTCATTAATTCTTAAGGAGACTTGGATGTAGCAAAATATTCATATTCTTAATATATTTCTTTTAGTTTATAGGATAAATTGTGTACGAGATTTTATGCATTTAGTAACCTCATAAATGAGTTTGGAAGCTAGTATTTAACCCCCAAAAAAAATTAACTTTTTTGTCAAAATAATGTTTATGGTATATGAGTTCTAAGTAAACACCAAGCTTGTAGCTAAAAACATAAACTAGGCACCATGATTTGTGCTCAAACCACATAGGATAACAAGACGTAAATGAGGAGAGGAAGAAGAGAGAAATTGCACTGAAATGATGTTTGCTTTGGAGGTTTTCTAGAGATAATATACGTGATTGACGAATTGCAAGGGATAGTGTGAAAATTCGATACTTTATAGTTGATCATAAATATAACCATTCGTGAGTCTCATATGTGGATTTAAGATCTAAATTCATATGGAGATTGATGGAGGATGATATTGAGGCCATTTAAAAAGTTTAGAAACTAAATTGAGTCAACCTAATTAAGTAAACATTAAGGACCCTTTTAAAACTAGAGTTAAAATTTAGGGGGCAATAGGTCATTTAACTCTAAAACAAATTAGAAAGGTCAATCAAGAGACAAATATAGGATTGGTTATCAATAGTTGGAATGCACATCAAGCTAGTCAAAAGCCTAGTTATGTAGCCAATACCAAAGTGTTTGGGTAGTATGTTGTCAGCCCATCACTTACCTATAGAGAGTAAATGATGAGTGAGTGAGTGAGTGAGTGAGTGAGTGAGTTAGAGAAAGAGAGAGATTAGGTAAAAACATGAACTCAATCCGGCAAGCAAACGTTGTCAATATGGAGGTCAACATGAACTCAATCCGGCAAGCAAACGTTGCCAATATGGAGGTCAGAGGAAATAAAAATTTAACAATGAAGATAGCGTGTAAGAAGTTATTACCCCAATCTTCAGCAACTATCTTTGATTTTGCAATAAGCGCATAACCCAATCCATTTCTATGCAGTTCCTCAGCGACACATACATTTCCCAAATACGCTCTCGCAAAATCAGAACCAATTCCCTATTAAGGAAAGCCCATAGTCAAGTGGAATAATCGTAGTATGAAATTCTAGCATAATTCAGTATTACATCAAGTCACAGTTGTGGATATCTTAAGGCACAAAATACAAAACATTTTAGAGATTAATCAATATGCATCTCTTATATTCCATACTGCACATCGCAATACGTATTGAAAAAAAAAAAAAAAAGGAGCACACACACACAAAAAAATAAAAACAATAGTAAACGGGAAATAAGTGCCCTTTGGTTTTGCTTTTTTTCTTTTTTTTTGTTTAAAAATGGTCATAATATTTTTTGCAAAAGAACTTCTACTGTTTCCCAACTCTAAAACCAGATTCTATATATTTATGCCCTCTACATTTAATTAACACTTTTTTTGGTTCCTTTTTACAATTGTTTTGGAGGGAAGGACTTATTTTTCCAGCATATGTAAGAAAGCACAAACATGCCAAAATTAGGAACGTTGAACATGTGTCAAAGATGCCGAGACCCATGTTGGACACGCCACATGGCGTGTCCTAATTTTTTATTATGTGACGTGTTCTAATTTTTTATTATTTTTTATTATGCAAGACACTGCATTGGTCACGCGTGTCCAATAATGGATACGCTGGGCTCTAATAAAATTTTAAAAAAATTTAAATTCGAGAGTTTAATAATTATTATTTGAAACATGTTGCCTAAAAGTGAAAACGAAATGGTGGTTATTATTGATGTTTCTTTACTAGAATGATGTATTGGATAATTTGGATAATTAATTATTTTTCTTTGTTTGTGGATGGTCTATTTATAAACATGGAATAAATTTATAAGAATTTTTTTTTTGTGTGTATCATCTCGTCATGTCCGTGTCTTAATATTTTTTAAATCGTCGTGTCCCTTGTCTATATCCGTGTTTCATGAAATCATTTAGAATACCATTAAGCTAACCTCGAAACAAAAACAATGTGATCGGAAACACTATTAAGCTTCCCACCACTTTTTTGATGTGGTAATGCATTCCAAAAAATATAATATACAATATTTGGCAGAAAATAGCAAAATCATTCCACTATATCCCCCACTCCTTCAGTGAAGTTAATTATCAGAAACATTAAAATCATATTATTGTTTTATCATTTCCACTACACTAATTGATGCAACGGAATACCCTATAATTTACTCTTAGATCTTAAGCTGTTACTAGTTGACAATTAATTTTAGGAAAGCAATGGCCACCTCTTGAAAGTTACTTCCTTTTCAATAGATATTTATCATTATTTTACTTTGTAAAATTTTATATTATGAACTAAGGTGCATCTCATCATCATATGGAAAAGGTAACGTTGGTAAGAGAGGTGGACAGAGGAATTAAGATAAACCACCTTGAGTAGTCATAGGGGTGGGAAGTCCATTAAACTAGTGGCACATGAGTCATCATGACGGGCCACATGTCATCTATTTGGGCGATACACTTGGTGGGTCTGGTTCGTACCCACACATGTAAGGATATACAAATGTGTTTTATGTATTCCTTCTAAGAATATTAAACTAAACTTTTTTCCATCATAACAGGATGAAATAATCTCAGTTCAATGGTTGGCAATCTACGCGAAGACATAACAGCAAAAAATTTTGTAAGTATTTCCATACAAAGAACTACCATCAGTCTGTCTGCACTCACATAGACAAACATGAAAGGCCTCCTTTTATATCCAAAATGCAATAGGTAAATAAATTTTGGGGCAATGGCAGCATGAAGATTATGGAGTACAAAAAGCATAAAGAAACATATTTTTTGATATAAAAGTAAAGGAGGCATGAACTTGAGTATCAGTACTAGAGAAAAGCGCCCTAAGCCACAAGGTGTCCCCCAGAAGACATAAGAAAGATACATATTTCAAAAACAAAACAAAAAATGAAAGGTAGAAGTACATATGAAATCTGCACCCACCATGCCAAATGAATCTGATAAATCACAGTTATATCATTTTAAACATTTTTTCATGCACTGATAAAACAATCTTACAAAAATAACTAAGAAACACGAATACAGATACGAGATACGGATATGATATAATACGGCGATACGACAAAATTAAAAAAAATAGTCAATTCATTTTATTGTTATTTTAAAACATTCAATAACTACTCAAGTCAAGAATAATTGAATAAGTAATAAGTAAAATAAAAATGCCATTACGCATAGCAAAAATATCGAGATGGTAATACATTCATAATAATAAAACCATAACATTAACTAAATTAAAAAACAATTTTAATTGAAATGTATCCAAAAGATATCCCATTCGTAACCCAAACGTAACCCAAACGTATCCCCTAGTTTCTTGTGCGTATCCAAAATATGTCCGAAATTTAAAAAATAAAATACTATTTTTGGATACTACTCAGGTATATCCGATATGTTATACGTATCCCCACACATAGGTAGCTGATACGCATCCGATACTTGTACGGAGCCATTTTTTGGAGTATCCATGCTTCATAGAAAAATAGTTAATCATATGCATAACTATAAAAAAAAATTAAGAAATGAGATTCAATACCTGTGGCTTCACTCCAGTTATTTCATCTGGAAGACTTTGGCATTGATTAAGATCAAGGGTGCCAACCAATAACCGATCTTCTCCATTCTCTGAGAACTAACGAAGATATGACAGAAGCTGAAAATTAGACAATTTCATCACAGCACCAAATCTGACACAAATGCGCACACACAAAAAATACAATTTACTCAAGCATTCAATTATACATCTATGAATGAACACATATATCTACATACATACATGTTTATATATCCTAAATTTACTGATGTGAATTCCACCAGCACAGAAGCAGGGTGATTTCACATAAAGAAAGTAAATTCCACAACTCTATATCAGGTAGCATAACTCAACAAAATGATGAAACGTTGACTATTATATGAGACCCTAAAATGATCTACAAGCAAAAAATAAAAGTCTAACTTTCTCATATGCTCAACGAAATTTATCTCTCTCCTGTTTTGGGTAGGAAATACAGAAAATTATACTGGATAGATGTAACGACAGGAGGATAAGGTCAGTAGATTCCAGAATTCAACATCAGGTAGCAATGCAAAACTCACCAAAATTATGGGACATGGACTATAACATGAGACCCTCAAATTATATAAGCAAAACCTATAAGCTTCGCTTTCTCATATGCTCAATAAAATTTATCTGTGTCTCCAGTTTTGGGCGGAGAGCACATAAAGTTATACTAGATAATTGTAAGGAAAGGAGGATAAGAATCCTATTCAAATTCATTCATGGATTTCTCGTCATTATTCTCAACTAAAATCACGCTTCAGAATTTTTTATGGCTAAAATATGAAAAAGCAACTGATCTCAATATTATCTTACGAAAATTCAAGACCAGTTTGTAAACGCATAACTAAGCCCCACAGTATCCTATCTTAATTGAGTTTGTAATTTTCTTAAGGAATGTGTTTGGTAAAGATGGTTATAAATTGTTAAATAACTTGATATACATTGTTGTGCCCATTTTCAAATAGTTTAAGCTTTTGGGACAATTGATGATGGCGTCAAAGCTATGGTTCCAAGAGGTTCTAGATTCAAATCTCGCTTGTTTTCTAGCTATGTTTGTTATTATGCACTATGTACTGTCTGTGTTGGTGCATCTATTTAGTTATGTTTGTTTGTCTCTCCACATATGAGACAGGGTCGCACGTGAGGGGGAGTGTTAGATAGGTTGATATATATTGTTTGGCTTATTTTCTAATAACTTAAACTTTTGAAACAATTAGTGACTTAACATAAACAAACCCACACTCAAGTCCATGCAATAGTTGAGGTCTTTTCACTGGAAGCGTTATTTAGGATATACAAAGCCCACAGTAGTGGGGGTGTTTGGCTGAGCTTTTCGAGCCAACTTTTAGCTTTATGCTATCTAATTTTATCAATAAGCTACAAATTTTTAAAATACCCACAACTTCTGCTACAAGTTATGATTATTTTTTCTTCTATTTCAGTTACAAACTAACATATTTACCAAATACTCACAACTTGTGTTACAAGCTACAATCTATAAGTTATTAGTTTCAGCAATGCCAAACATCCTTAGTATCCAATCTAAATTGATTTTATAATTTTCTTAAGGGATGTATTTGGTTCATATGGTTATAAACAAACCCACACTCAAGTCCAAGCAATAGTTGAGGTCATTCCATTTGAAGCCCTATTTAGGATATATACAGTCCACCAGAACACGTGGAGACCCTACAGGAACTGAAACTCACAAATGAGAAAAATAAGGGATGTAGTCATACCTTGCATGTGCTAGATAAATCATCGGAAAAGTCTAATACATGCGACAATGGAAGTGTGGCATTTATACAGGAAACTCTTCTAAAGCCTGTTCTCTTCCCAGCAGCACGTTCCTTTAATGCTTCAAACTCACGCTCGACCAAGTACCTCTTATGATCCTAACAGAACTTGACAAAGAGAACATACCATCAGTACTATATTTAAAGAAGTTAAGAGAAATATGACTGTACACCAATTCAAGAGAAGATGTTAAGTAATTTCCCCCATTTATTCTTGTATCATTTTAAGGAAAAATAAAACCAAAAGACATAATCAAAAAGTAATAACTATATTCTGCAGGTAATCCCAAGAAACATACACAACCTTAACTTGTTACACTTTGCTTGGAAACTAAGACAAGAAAAGAGCACAAATGTAAAAGTTTACACTTTTCTTTTCTTTTCAGTTCAAAAAGTAAAACTCAAGGCTAAACGCACGCACACATGCCCAAACACAAATGCTAAAAGCACGCACGCATGCACAAACACAAATGCTGCTGATTCAACTATTATTTCTGTCAGCTCAATTATGTACAGCTTTTAGTTTCTTTATCCAATATTTGAAAGAATCATTTCACTATATTTCTTAACATTTGAACAACAACAAAACCATTTTGACAAGGAGTAATGGCAAAAAAAAATTCTATTATATTATATTCTGAAGATGACTCCTTTATGTAACATTATATTAGTCAATTCAATATGAAATTTCTATTCTCTTTACACTTTCATCAAAGTGAGTTCATTATGAAAATTCTATTGTGTTGGTTGGGTGTGAGCATTGCATTTTTCAGGCTTATACAGTTGCTAGGTTTTCTGCTTATGTTTGAATAGCATTAATAAAGGGTTTTTGGATTGGCTTTAAAGGAGGATGGATCCAACTCGGGCCGGATCCTCAACTAGCCCATTGGGCCTAATGGGCCATCCATGTGGGGCCACAAGAGCAATCCATGACATTTAGGAGAGGCATTTAGGAGAGGCTGTACAGATATGCCACAGCCAAGCTTCCCAAGTGCAAATGTTGGTGCTATCGTGGCCGAGTTACAATCATTAATGAGGGGCCGAGCTACAAGTATTAATAAAAGTAGCGTGGCCAAGCTTCGATCATTAATGGCGATAAGACCAAACTTGCAAGCCCACTGACACATATCACCTTAGAGCATATAGGATTGATATGCCCACCTGCAGGGTAAGACTCTTCATGAGATTCAGCCCATCATGAGTTTCCAAGAGGGGCATGCCCATCAACCCCTATAAAAAGAGGCCAAGATTAAGCTATCAAGGTACACACAAACAATCCTAGGAGAAACTATACGAAAGTTCATTCTCTCAACATATTCTCTTCCCCTAACTAGGCACCACATTAATTTGACCATCGAAGTGGGTTTCTCGCACTCACCGCCGGCAAGTCTAATGGTGTCCACTCTTTGCAGGTCCATTAGGTTCACTTGAAGACTCAAACAGACTGGTCTTAGCCCGTTATCATCTCATCTACGATTCAACCCTCATATATTTGGCGCCATCTTTGGGAAAGGCCAGATAAAACCTTACCAGAGTATTCAATGGCGACCCCCTCACGGGTGGCATCTATTGGGGATGACTCTGTGGTGAGAAGCCTTGGGAATGAAATTTCTCCTCGCTAACCCGGTCGCCAGCTGGAAACGCGACCCCTCCTAGAAGCTTCATGAACCCTAGAGGACGACCTCAACCGGGAAGCAGCCCTTTATACAATGGGAATGGATATTATAAAGCTTCGGGCTGTGTTCAAAATAAGGAGCTTGAAATGATAGTCCAAGCAACAAGCCCATCCCTCCATGAGTAGTCTAAGTCTATAGGACCCCGGTCCAAAAGCCCTATTTCGGTCAGGCTTAAAGTGGACCGGGAAGTTGGGCGCATAGCGAAGGAGTTCACATCGATTCATTTGAGTTTGAGCGATTAAGGGAGCAGTTACAACCCCGCAAATGAGTAGTTTATTTGGAAACCCCCAAGAAGGGGAGAAGGAACTCGGTCCACAACTCAAGCTAATACTGGCCTAAGAAAATGGCTCTCCAAACGGTAAGAACGCCCTCGCCTCCCAAGTGCCGAGGAATGGCAAGCCAGAGTAAGCTAAGATGGGAGGATAATCGTCTCCTCCTTTGTCGAGCACATGGAGGTAATGGAACCCCCTAGAAGTTTCACCTTGCCGAAATTCAACTCCTACAATGGAAGGTCAGACCTCTACTTGCACATAAGCCACTTTAGACAAATGATGGCATTGTGGAGGGGTAACAATGCACTAATGTGCAAGATGTTCCCGTCAAGCCTCGACGAGGCCAAATTGAGGTGGTTCAACAGGCTCCCTCCAAGTCGGTACACAATTGGGAAGACTTGTCCAGGGCCTTCGTGGCACGATTTGTCACTAACATGAAGATCCCAAAAGAGATCAATTCTCTCTTGGCCTTTAGAAAAGAGAAGAAGGAACATCTGTGAGAGTACATCCGGAGATATTGGGAGAGGTATAATAACATAGAGTATTGCAATAAAGAACTAGGAGTGACCTCATTCAAGCACGGCCTTGTGCTGAGGAGTAAACTACGAGTCTCTTACTAAGAAACCACCCAAGGATGTCTCACACCTTATGACCATATTTGAGCAATATGCCCAAGTGGAGGAGGACAATGGCCACTTCGAGTAGGGTAAAGGGGGTTCAAGTCCCAAAAGGCCAAACAAGAATGTTAGAAAGGACAATCATGGTGGCCTAATCAAACTTGGGGCCTAAACGTCAAACCCAAGAGAGGCAATTAACATGATCTTCAAAGAACCAATTACAAAATCCTCTCTCAGATCAAAGATACGCCCTACTTTGCATGGCCCCCAAGAATGTCTGAGGAAGCCATCAACGCAACTATTAAAAAGAGGATCAAATGGAGGTGCTCCTATCATAAAGAGAGGGGGCACAAAATGAAAGAATGTAAGGTGCTCAAGTGACACTTGGAAGACTTAGTGAAGCAAGGGCACCTTGGAGATTTGTTGATTTAGACACCACAAATGAAAGACCAGCCAAAACTCCCCCGGCTGAGCGCTTATCCAAAGCCGTCCATCGAGGCGACATTAACACGATCCACAGCCTAGTGGATCTGAGCCAAAAGAACATGATCCAGGGTCAAATACAGAAGGCACATCATATAAAGACAGTTACGTAAGTGGAATCTGGGGTCAAGAGACCCAGGTCATAATTGAGCATCACACAAATCTCTTTCGCTGAAGAAGACTCAAAAAGAATCTAGCACCCCTATGACGACGCTTTGGTAATGTCCCTTAACCTGTCATGACTCAATGTCAAAAGGATCCTAGTGGACTAAGAAAACTCAGCTGAGATCGTGTACTACGATCTCTTTAAAAAGCTCAGCCTGGGGGAGAAAGATCTCATTCCAGC